>JAVHNC010058103.1:0-16033 GCA_034782935.1 Micropsitta keiensis | reverse complement strand
TACAAGTCTAGCACTGCAGAAAGCCAGGAAGGCCAAGACTTTGATAAGCACAGAAGTAAAATATATGTTACAAAAGCCCACCCTTAAAATAGGTAAGAGGTGATCCTATTCTCAGAAGCTTGTGGAAGTAACCTGTTATGAAGAGATACTGCCTTTGATTCTTTAAGCATCTCAGTCGACTCATGTCTGAATTTCAAAGATTCTAAAAGGACAAATTTCAGAGGCCCATTTCTGAGGAGAGCAGCCTAGCTAAAGAGATACAATGCTAAGTGTATATGTATAGCCTATTAAGTTTTTGGTGGTTTTCTTTTTTTTTTTTTTTAGTAATCTTACACTGGATTCACCAAAGCCCTTCCCCAGGCACAAGTGACAAAACTGCTGAACTACTTTGAGGTTTTGAGGGTGCAGACTGAGCATGTGGCTGAATGAACCCAGAAGGCAGCTGCTGCCAGACCCATGGTTGTTTCCCCTCTCCCAGCTGCCTCCTTTGCTGCTTCCCACATGCTCAGTGCTCACACCCATGTTCATCTGGTGTTCAGTACTCTGGGTCAGGAAACCAAACGAACACTTCAGAGTTTTCTGTCAGTTTAGCTCCCTAGACTGCCTCACCACAGAGCTAGACAAGAACAAACACCTGTAAAGAAGAAGCACAGTGGTGATGGTGACAAGCTTCTATTTTGACAAGTTTTTATCAACTCATTGTAATTCAGATCACCAGGATACAAACAGGCTATCTCTTGTAAAAGTTTAGTTCAACATATAACCCTCTCCATCATAGGAAAATAAAATAAATAATGCAAGCATTCTTACTTTGATAACTCATGGTGAAGCTTCAGAAATAATGTATTGTGAATGCTGTAGACATTATTTATAAAGGACTTCATGCTACTGGTACTGTTACTGTTGGCCCCATTAAGGGGAAATTACATTAGACGCAACAGACACGTGCTCTAGCAGCAGGACTGAAATGAAATGACTCACCCAATTGAAATACATGGTATCTAATGATTTCACTTCTGAAGAAAGGGCAGGGTTTCCTACATAATGACAGGTACAATATAATTATGGGGAAACCAACTGCCTTGGCTTTGTTCTTCATATATGAAGGTGGCTGCTGCAATCTAAGGCAAATACATAAAAGAAAGGTAACTGGCTATCCAAATTTAAGTTCACACCTAGTTCAGCTTTAAACTGAGGAGGAAAAATATTTAGGTCTGGGTGTGGAGGTCTCAAACCAGTTTTCTTGGGTGCTTTGCCAATGTTATGAAAGCAGTACATCACGTAAGGGTGGTAGCTACTCTCACAGGAAAAAACACAACTGAAAAAATCAGCCTGTGCAAAAAAAAGGTGCAATCTGGGCAGGGGAAAAGAGGAAGGAGAACTGAGAGCACATTGGTGGAGCATAGGAAAAAACACAATGGTCTATATGAGCATCATTTATGTTTAGCGGGACGCAGCATCCACACAGGCTCAGACTACTGGATGTCCACCTCTATAAAGAGGTTAGCATTATCTTGACAACTTGAATGGGAATGTGTAGCCCTTATGACCATCATTAGAGACATATGAACAGAAACACTTCAAATAGCTCCTTACTCTAATTAAGATTCATAAACTGAGCCTTCTGCAGCTGTTGAGATTCATCTCCTGGTTTTGTCTGGAGATTTGGGGTGGGGATCACTGTGGAGAGCACAGACCCTGGCAGACATGAATGCTAACTGTGCAGCTGTCTTTGGAAGTATGCTGCTGAAAAGACTATGCATTCCTCCTCAGAGACCAGGCCTGAGATGTGCTGTCATGTTTTTTTCAGATTTAAAATTACAAGAGTGCTAACAAAGTTGAGTGAACACGTGTCATGCAGTGATGTGCCTGTTCAGCAGCATGAGTATCTCATCCGAAACAGTGAAGTTTTTCTAACTAGATAACTATTCTTCAGACTTGTGATGAGATGCAATGACATTTTTTCCAATGAGGACATGAATTCTGATAAGATTTATTTTCGAATCCTCTAGTAGGTAACCATGTAGCCTTCTCAGATGTCTACAACTAAACAGTAAGATCCACAATTCTTGCTGAAACACTTTGTTAGTAATTTAGGGACAAAAGAGAATGATGATGTATCAGATCCTAGGCTTCTGCTGATGCCATACCTGTTTTGGGGTGAGTACCCTCACTAGTACTAACCATGCTGTACTTTTCACCAGCACTAAATGCTTATTCTCACATGCATTAAATTCACAGCCTACAGAACATTCTCAGTCAGGGCATGCTAATATTATGACTTGATGCTACATGGGATATTTTTGTAGCACTTGATATATTGAGTGCCTCACAGTTTTGATATTTTATTCTTTTGACAGTACTACAGAGCAGGGTAAAATGTGTACTGTGCAGAAGAAGGTCTAAGGCAAAGAAACAAAGTCATTCCAGTATCAGAATGGAAGCTATGACAAAGCAGGACTCAAACTGGTGTTGGATCAGCCATCCTCCTTAAAGTGCAATACTTAAGGATTTCCTTACAGTACCTCTCCAAGTAATAACACTTTCAATATGAAGACATAAAACACTTTGAAAACAGCTACTGTCTCAGCTACCAATGTTCTCTAAACAAAAACTCCTACATTTCCTCACGCTAATTAAGTAGGATTAAAACAAGCAGCTTTAAGTTCAAGCATCAAAAAGGGGAAGAAAATCTGTTATAAATTCAAGCATAACAGAAAGCCTCTGCAGTCAAATTTGGAAAAGAAAGCATGGTCCTGTGGACAGGGGTCTGCATCAGCAGTTCCACTAGAGACCTGCTGCATAAACCATCTTGTGTACTCATGCCTCTCACCTGTATGATAAAACACTGTCTTCCTTTTATAAACTTACTATTTACCAGTGTGTGTGCAATTAGACTAAATTAGATTAAACAGCTAACTACTACAGAAAATAGTTTTCTAACTGCAGGGATTTTTCACATCAGTATCTTATTTTCTTATATTTAAACAAAGATGCTACCCTCATGGGGAAAAATCATTTTCTTCAATTCCTGCATGTCTGTATTCCTGGTTTTAGAGCTGACATCCTCTGTCAGCAAAGGCAAGGAATTTGGGAACAAAGTATTTCGCCAGGAGCAGAGAGACAGCTAGAAAGATACTGTGCATCACCTGTTTCATTTTCATAAGAGAGATGGCTCCAAATCAAGATAAAGGCACCTGAGTAAGAATGCTAAATGATCATAAGAAAGCAAATAGTTTTTCCTAATTTGTCACCCCACACCAGTTCCTGGACACTTATTTCTGTTTCTCTTTAAGCCTCAGACAGCCTTCTTTCATACAGTATTTGCCAGGGAATGACACTTGCTCACAACACACAGGATCATTATCTCAAAGCACAAGAGTGATCCCTGGAAGGGTAACCTTTAGTTTAGGAATATAAAGCACCACTGTGCCTGAGCAGTTTATTCTATATACTAAAGCTTGCTTCTCTATTAACAAACCAAGATGCTGCTTCTACAACAGCTTTTATGGTTTCTACCCTCCCTATAGGTTTGGTGGTGGAGCATTGGGAATAACTGTGATGAAGAGTGGTTTGATCTTTCTGTAAGGGGAAATAATGGATGGGTGGATGTAACAAAGCCTGATGCTAAGGCCTGAAATGCATGCAAGATCTCTATCCTGTAACAGACTGGGGGGGGAAGGAGGAGGGAAGAAGGACAGCTACGGCATACCAGAAGTCCTCATGCCTTTGCTTTTACATGATAGTATTCAAGACAAAGTCTACCATGGTTGTATTTAAAAAAAAAAATCCTATCTCCTTTCTAGTAGTCTGTGTTTTAGGACTGGTTAACCTGTTTCTTTCAATGTGGCCTGTCACTGATTGGTATTAAAAGAAGTGACTTCTAGAAAAACATAAATGCATCCCCATTTAGTGTAACAACTACCCCACATCTGAGCAGTCAATGATGAACACCGTGGTAGTGTCAGGTGATTTCATTTTTTTTGTAATTACATGTCTAAACTCTGTACACCAGGTCTGGGATCTCTTTGCAGAGATCCTGTCTCCCAGCCAACAACCTAAATGAATGAATGCTTACTGCAATTCACTCTGTATTGCTCTACTGCTAAACAACCAAAGACAGTAAACTAAAGCTATGTGTTGCTAATTCTCTGTAGCTTCAGTTTCTTTATGGATGCTTGATAGATAACATTTAGCAAAGCACACTTTTCAGCTTCCATTTCAAGGCAAGCTAAACAATTAACACAAACACTGACCTTCTTTCAGACCTACTACCATGCAGCAAGTGTTTTGAAATACAAGCTAGAAACACAACAAACACATTTCCCTAACAGCCTAAAGGATGAGACAAGAGTGCATGACTGAACATTTAGCCTGCGGACAACTTTTCTGTGTTTGTTTATGCAAAAGTTAAGTCTAAACATCTCCATAAATAAAGCAAGCATTATTGCCATTTTACAGATGAGAAGTGCACAGAAGCAATTCGACTCTTAATTTGAGGGCTCAGCTTACCTAGCAGAAGTATCAGATTTAACATCTCATGCATGAAAGGTTGCCTGCATACTAGGACATAAACAAGTTGGAGAATTTCTCTTGCTGGCAGATGAAGTTAGGACAAAGCCCAACACACACAAAACAACTAAAAAGGAAGCAGTTCAGTTCTTAAAGTCAAAAGCAAAATAAACACGTATTTTAAGACAGCCACATCGCCTTTTGATATGTGTATCTTGCCTGCTTTCATAAACCAACAGTTACTTAAAACACTCCTCCCTGTAACTCGGTAATGTTGAAAAACACACCCCACTTTTCCTAACAGAAAAACCCAAAGGTTTGTAGCACCTTAAGCCAAAGGTTTGTAGCACCCTCTCGTGGTAGGCTGGAAAATCGTGTCCTCCGTAAGAAGCAGCGATTGATCCTCTTTTACTTTAAATTGACAGAGCCGACTGTGTGCTGCCCAGGCTCCCCAGCTAACGTGGTAGTTCTGCCCAGCGTGAAGCTGCTCTCTCTCATCCTCACCTGCTCCCTGCTGCCAATGCAGTGCGTGTTTCAAAGCCTACTTCCTGGCTTGAAAAGAAGGTGGTAAGCTTTGTGTGGAGAGAGGAAGGCTAAAGAAAGTGGAAAGGCTGTCTAAAAGGTTCCTTGCAGTAAAGTGCTGGTCTTGCTCAGGAGCAAAATACTTACTGGCAATACCTCATGCATAGCAGCTGCAGTGTAGTTCTGTAACAGCTGATGCACAACAGAATTCATGCTAATAATTGGCTCACCTGAGTCTACACAGTCTATGTTGCCTTAAGGCATGCCAATTTCCACAGCCCACAAGCCAAAGAGCATAATACTAGGGCTAACCCATCCACCTGTGGTGAGCAGGTACTGAGAGGCCAGCTGAGCACTATTCTAGAGCTAGGCTGCACCTAGGAGCAGTTACACGGTTTGCCACCAACCCCTTAATGAGAAAAACACATAGCAGAAATTCTAACATGGTACACAGAAAAAGTTATTGCACCTCACGGTGTAAACTTGTGCACTGATGAAAAGACACATCTCAAACTGTCCTAATCAAATTCAGCTTAACCATTTGACAAGAAATAGGTGGAAGCTATAAAGACTTATTAATATCAACAAAAGAAAGAGTTATGATACAAGACCACACACAAGTTGAGCTTTGACAGAGTTAAGGTGTGTCCTATTTCAACTTCTCAAAGCATATCTGTACTCCCAACTAAGTGCTAAAGTACAGGAATTACCACACAATTAAATGACCTGATTTAGAGGGTAGTGCCCTCTTTCAAATATTTTACCCCCAAAGAAGTTAAATATATCTAATGATGATGATCTAAAACCAGAAAATGTATGTTTTCTAACAAAAACATATTTAGTACTGTTACGACAAAAGCAAGAATTAAACCTGCCAGACTTCTGTTTCACAGCATATCTCTGGCAGGCTACTCAAACATTTGAGTGTCTACTCACTTTTTACATCAGTCCTAAGCCATCAATGCACCTCTGGAAGAAAAAATTACAAAAAGTGGGCTAGTTGGGTTTTCTGTAGTTTATATCAGACTCATGTATTCTACTTCTCAAAAATGAGATCTCAGTTTCTTATAACATGAAAATCAGCTCCTCCCTCACAGCTATGTTGCAAACCTTAATATCCACAGGCTTTTTTAAGATCCTGAAGAAAAACCCCTAAATATAACTTGAAATACTAGCACTGCAAGACACTACGTAACATTTTCTAAGGCTCTTCTCTAGACAAAGACTTTTTAATCTGATAAAGCAGCTCTTCTTTCTCTGTTTACTCTTGGGATTTTTTTTTAAAAAAGAGCCATAAATCAAAATTAATTCCTGAATAATGAGCATACAACTTATGATTAGTGAAAAAGGTTATTTCGCTGTGCTTCCCTGGGTAACTGGGCCAGAGCACAGGTTTTACAGTGATACCAATTGCAAAAGCACTGCTCATCCCTTCTTCCTCTGTAAAATGTATGCATCTCCCTGCCTCAAAAAAAGATGACAAAACCTACCAAAGCCCCACTCATCTTCCTAGCCAGGAGAAAGCACAAGAATTCTCTGGGGCCTATAGACAGTTGGCTTTTACTGTTTATATATGTTACTACCACAAATGATAAATCTCATCATGGCTTACTTGATGCCAATCCAGTCAGTAAAAAAGCAGGTTTGCAGACAAACCAGAACTGCCTGATATCACCATGAAGCAATCAAAGAAACAACTTTCAGAGCATCTCCAATGCCTGTACCACAGCCTTTATGTTTTGATCAAGGTGTCAAAGAGTAACCGTACCAAGGCTTGACTCTATTAATAATCAACAATATTTTAAAAAGCACATGTAGGACATTCAGCAGTTTAAAGTTCAAGTTTTAAGAATTTGCTATTTTAACTTTAGTATCTTAATTCTGAGTGAGAGAGCTGCCAATTATAAGAGTAGCTTACAGATGAAAAAACTTCATAGGAGAAAAGGAACCACAGATCAGCTCTGGAAGGACAGCTTCTTTTTCACTTTTAGGGAAGTGAATAATAGACATGAAGAAAGCTTTACATTTTTACATTTTTGTAATTACAAACCTGTGCTCTAAGAAAAAACTGCGTTAAATACAAGCAATAAGTCTCTGCTTATGCAATAAAGCTCAGACAGTATAAACTCAAGCTCTGCTGCATTTAGTGACATAATGGAGGAAGGAAGCTATGCCACTGTTTCAAAAGATCTTCAGGGTTATTCACAGCCTTGAGAAGAGTCCATTCCACCCTGCCTAGATAACATAATTTGTATCAACTTTTTAAAAGTTTGAATAAGCAGATACTGTAGTTTCATCAATAGGTGAGTTCTGATATTAGGCTGCTGGACCAGAAAAAATTATGTCCTTAAATTAATAAATTACTTAAAGACATTCCTTTTTAGATCTCTTTGAGGCTGCTCTGAATATTTTCTTCTATTAAGTAATTTTCAGAGATAGCAGTATAGCTGTATCTTGTCTCTACCTCTGCTCTTGGCTTTTCTAAGTGGCAACACAGAATAAATATTCTCATCAGTTGCACAGCCTCCCACAGGTTTCTGAATAGCAGCAGTAAAACTGAACAGTCTTGTTAACTCTGTGACACTGCTGGTTAGCAAAATGAACCCTCAGCAGCAAAGGCTTTGAAATAATGTTGAGAAACTGAGCTGACCGTGTAAGCTAAGGAAGGCCTCATTATATTAATTTACACTCCAGCTTGGGTTTCAAGGGTTATTTTCACAATCAGACTACAAAATATGAATGTACAAATATTTTCTGGTTTTCCCCAGAAAACAGATCTGTGCTCTCTAAACACCTTTAGACCCCTAATGTTTAGGGTAAATGTAGGAGGCAATACTAATCTACTTGAATATGATAATATCCAAGTCTAATTGAACAAGGAATCTGAAAAACAGAACACCTCATGACCTATGCTACATCCTACCATACAGTATAGATAATATTAATACCATTTATTTCAACCAGAAGCAAGCCTGAAACCTGTTTCAAAATTAGCCAAGGTGTGGAGCACACTTAACCTGCAACAAAAGCAATTACTGGAATCTCATGCAAAATCACTATAAATCACATGCGTGAACTCTAAAGAGGGTATATGTGTATTCTTTCTCCAATTGCACTCGATTCTACCTCTGGTAAGAAGGGAACAGGAGAAGGAGATCTTGGTGAGGTTTTCCTTCCTGAAACGAAGAGTGCTATGAATTAACGTCTGGTTGTGCTCCAGGAGCTTGGAACTCATCTTTTTGTGCCTAGTATCATTCATCAGCTACTTTAGTCCTGATTCAGTCACGCAGCTGAGTAAGATAATCATTGTAGGTCTTCTGCAATTGAAATATTCTCTTCTATATGGGGGTACTCCCCCCAGCAGTGTGCTGCCCATTACAGGGACATCAGTCAGTAACCTACTTTCAACTTATGACAGGTCAGTTTAGAAAGCCCACCTGTCGCATTTAACAATTATTAAATATACTCAAGATTGTATTTTAAAGCATTATCTGCAAAGCTGAACAGTTGAAATACAATCTCCAGTGTACTGAAATGCACTGCTAGGGAGAAGCTGCAAGATCATCTTTTACCCTTTTCTCTTCTTCCAGTCTTTCCTTATTCCCATTCTTTCCTCTCCAGCATTATTTTTTTTGGAGATACTTTTCTCCATAGTTGCGCAACTTACGTTTCCTAGTTGAGCTGATGACTAATAGGAACAGCAGATACACACTTGATGTTTTGCTGTTGAGACTATCATAGGTGAAAGGAAGGAGAAATAAGACACAGAGGTGCACAGGGTCACAAATCCATGGTCTCATTCTCCTATCCTCTGATTTGATT
This sequence comes from Micropsitta keiensis, assembly GCA_034782935.1. Classification (NCBI taxonomy): domain Eukaryota; kingdom Metazoa; phylum Chordata; class Aves; order Psittaciformes; family Psittacidae; genus Micropsitta; species Micropsitta keiensis. The sequence goes on along the minus strand of JAVHNC010058103.1, from coordinate 7,177 downwards.
CTTAATTGGACCCCAGCAGCACCAGGAGATGGTTCCTGTGCTTTTGCCTATATAGCTTCTAACGAGAAACAGCTACTTTAGTTTCACTTCAGTTTCACTTCAGTAAAGTTTGCTTTAAATAACACAAACACACACACAAAACCAACAAAATAACCACAAAAAAAAAACAAAAACAAAAAAACAACTCCAAAAAAACCAACCAACCAACCAAACAAACAAACCAGGAAAGAGTCAAAATCCAAACCAGTAACATCAAATTAATGGAGAAAGGTCCTATAAAAGTGAGGATGTCCTATAGAAAATGAGTTTTCCTTCACTGAAGAGCTACTTCTCTTACATAACTGTAGTCCCAATTCTATCACCATGTCATCGAATACTTTCAAATCAACATAAGTGAATCTCCAAGTTTATTAACACATGCAATTATTTTTAATGGAAGATTAGAATCCTAAGAACAACATATGGTAGGAAGACACAGGAGAGAAGGAATTTCTTGAAAAAGTTCAGTCTTAACAGATGTTTAAATGGCCAATAAGAGCAGTAGAAGATTGAAATAAAACCAATTCACTTCTTAGTGAAGTATAAGCAGTTGTATTAGGAGATGGAAGCCCACAAAGCACATGAAACTTCCTAAGCTTCCTTTATATGGGTAATATAACTAAGGCTTGTTGTGGTTTAGTGTTACCAACAGGAAGCCTCAATGGTTTTGTAACAGTCACTTACTCTAGAGAAAATAGCCTCTATTGATAATACCAAGATCAGTCCTTAAAATAAAGTATTTCATAACCACAAAACCTATGAAATGTGAGGGATGATGCAGTTACCAAAAGCCATTACTTCAGACCCAGCAATTCAACAGTCTTATACCACCTAGTGCAAACTTTTGTTTCTTTCCTGCTGTGTGAAGAGAGAAACTGCTGGTGGTCCAAACACTATGAAAAGTATTTCTTTACCAGTAAACACGCTTCTGAACACTGTTAAGAAGGAACCTTTATGCCTACTTTGCAGATTCACCTGCAAAGCCTGTCAATCGGTCATTTGCACTACAGTTACCAAGCTTTGCATCATTCATAATTACATACTGCTGAAAGAACTACTAACTGTTTGGCAAGCAGTGATTTAGGATATCAGATTCTCAAACAGTTATAATTTAGATGAAGCTTTGGTTTGTGGTCTTCTATTTCTTGGCTTTTTGAAATACAAAGAGGTAAAAATGAACCACAAGTCACTAGCCAAAACTTAACTTCAAGTATCTTTCATACACATCCCTACTAGAACAAGCATAAACTGTTGTTTCTTGTTTTATGTTAGTTGGATTTTAACGTAGTTTCTTAAAAGTGTGAACTAGTCAGCTGTCAGCAGTATTTAGAAGGCAGTTTACGGATAGCAAGGATGCTGGAAACATTAAGTTGTGACAACTAAGAGAAATGGGCTAGAATAAATCACACTAATGATCATCTAGTTTTATCTACAAAATACAGACCTAAAAAGTATGATTTTAGCTCAGCAAAGACTGGTCTGCTTTAAGAACAATCAAACATGACATATGCTGAAATAAGTGGGTCACAGAACAGGTCACTTCTGAACACCAATGAAAACATGAGTTCAAGCCTACTATCCCAAAATCTGTAATTAGTACCAGCCATAAAGTATTTCTGAAGCCAACCCTCCTACAGCTTCTCTAGGAGATAGTCCAGCTATCTTCAAACTCTCAATTATGTGAGCTGTCAGTCCTGCTAGATTGAAGAAGATTATTTAGGCGGCTTGTGACAATTTGCTTTTGTGTCCTATAGCTTACAAGTTCACTTTCCACCTATTGTTCACTCGACCATGTCCCTATTTCCAAAAAAATCCCACAATTTTTTTTTTTTGCAAAACACTGCACTTGCAAGCAATAACAAGTTTGTGAAATATTGCTAGAACAACTTGTACCACACCATCTGCTACATGTGGAGAACTGAGAAATCAGAGATCTGTCTGGGCTTTGAAATTTGATTTTTAAGTTAGTTCTGACTAACATCTTTTGAAGTAGTTTCATTTCAGTCTTACCTTCTTCTGACAACAGTCCTCTGCATATGGAAAAATTACACAGGAAATACAGACAGGCCAGGAATTAGAACCAATCAATAGTCTGTATTGTACTGTCCCTTCCATCAAGTTGGTAGAGTCTTCTCATTTGCAAAATGCAGTATGCAAAAATCCCAACTTAAGATACAAAACTGAGTACTGAATGCAACTGAATCTAGAGGAATAATTTAGGTATCATGGAAAATTATGCAACACAGAACACGCCTGCAATTTTATGTTCTACAGGAGATGTTCCCCTAGACATTTATCTGAACTACCCTTTATTCCCCAAATAATTAGTTAAGAGTTATTTATACATTATGGTCCCACAAGATTTCTGATTTACAGTACAAAGAGTCAGACACTGAATACAGTGATTATATTCCATCCACACAGAGCATTTACTGACAGGAAAGTCTGCAGGCAAGTAGCTCTGGCCTGAGCTTGCTGCATTTCAGTGAGATGAAAACTAAAGAATATTTTAGGCAGTCCACAAAGTGCAGTTGTTAAACTGACCCTATTTTCTCTCCTTCTTTCCATTTTCCTGCATCCAGCCCTTCAATTTCGCTGAATTTCAAAAGGACAGTGTTATTTATGCTTCTTCCTACTTTAGAATGTTTTTATCATGTGGCTTAGCACTCCAAGTGCCTTAGGGGAGCTTTAATGATAATTTTATTTTTAAAAGTATAGGCTTATCTTGCCTGACCTTGATACACATAGTAAAAGGTTGCTAAACTCCTCCTCTAGAAAACAAAACAGGGAACAAATGTCCTGCGCCTGCTGGATCAAAAGCTCAAGTGTGGCAGCGCCTTCCGCTACCCCAAAATATATCACCAGGGCAACTGTACCAGTACTGCAAACGGGTATTGCAAAGGCTTTCCAGCCAGGATTTAAATAATCTGATTTTCCTGCAGCATGTTTTCTACAACACTCAGCAAGTCTTTTTGGAGATGAAAAGCATGCTAACAACATTCCAAAGAATATCCTGGTATAGCAGGCAGTTATCTACTCTTCAGAAAGAAAATTAAAGCATGTCACTGTTCAGAGTTCATACAAGTTGCTGAGTAAAGCACATACAACTTCGGAGTTGTTGGTTGTCATCAGTTGTACCCCTTCCTTCAAACAAACTACTGAAAGGATAAGAAGATAACCTAGTTCTTGTTCTCCCCTCTATTCCTTCTCTGAAAGAGGAAAGCAAGCTCATCCTGTAATGGCACCAAGTACTTATTTTCTGGTTGTACTGAACTGTAAAAATTTGATCATAATTAGTGTTCTCTGCAGCTTCTCCCTGTTGAGTTACCGTCTCTGTTGTACTAGTTAATTCTGATGCAGTGCACATGGGAACACTAGTGTTTGAACAATCCTTCTGTTTATACTCTTCCTTTCTAGTACATTACTAGCAACAAACATGCTTGATGATCCATTGCTTGCTTTTATAAGTCACAGATTACATGCTAGGAATGCTCACAAAAGAGTGCTTCAAAGGGCTAATTGCAAAAGGCTGCAAAATCTATGGTTTTTTTGCATTTTGGAGAGATCTGCTCCACGGCTAACAAATCACAGAATCAGTAGGGTTGGAAGGGAGGTCTAGAGATCATCCAGTCCAATCCTCCTGTCAAGGCAGGGCCACCTAGACCAGATTACACAGGATCATGTCCAGGTAGGAGACTTCACAAAGTTCTTAGGCACCCTGTTCCAGTGCTCTGCCACTGTCAACATAAAGAAGTTCTTCCTCATATTGAGGTGAAACTTCTTGTGTTTTAGTTTATGGACATTGATCCTTGTCCTGTCACTGGGCACCAATGAAAAAAAAGTATGGCACCATCCTCTGGCACCCACCTTTGAGATATTTACATGCATTAATGAGATTCCCTCTCAGTCTTCTCTAAATAGGAAAACTTCCACAGTCTCTCCTCATAAGAAAGATGCTCCAAACCCCTAGTCATTCTCACAGCTCTCCATTGCAACTTTTCTAGTAGCTCCTTGTCTTTCTTGTACTAAAGACCCCAGAACCGGACACAGTACTCTAGATGTGGCCACAACAGGATCAAATAGTGGGGGAGGATTACCTCCCTAAAAATCATACCAGTATATCAGCTTGCTTAGGACTTTCCTGCTCAACTTTGCAGCAGTGCTCACAGAATTCAATACTAAGGTAAACTGAAGCCTCCAGCAGTCTAGGTGTCTGTTCTCATGAAAGAATAGTGGGGTTCCACAATACAAATTTCCTTGTTCTTTCCATAAAGCAAAAAACATCTTCAAATTCCTTGCCTCTTCCAAAATACATCCTGAAGTAAGTAGTGCCTGTATAGCTGTAGTGCTTTCCCTACACAACTGTAACACAGCAAACATGCTTGGGACAAACTGGTTCAACTCAATCTATCAATTTTTCAAGGATGACTATACTTCAGGTTAGTTGCATGAAAACGCTCATCTCAGGTTTTCATAAGAGCCTCAGCCTAGCATAAGGGATTTTACATTTTATTGATTTGACACAAGCTGTTCTTCAAAATCCTGTAGCAATATGGGTCTGAGGATGAAAATATTGTTTCTTCCCACCCTTTTCATAAACAATCCCTAAGAAGCAACCACTCAAAATTAACTTTGGCAAGAGTGCTTAGTAAGGTTCACAGTACAGTACGAAATCTGCCAACGTGAGCTGAGGCAGGGATTTACACCTGTAAGTCAACAGGTTGTCTTCCTCAAATGAATGACTACCAAGAAGAGTCAAGGAAGGTACATAATCCAGGCTTATCCTTTGACTGGCTGGTTTAGTCACTGGTCCAAGACTGCTAACTCATAATCCTGTGCTTCCTCCATCACTTTTCATATACTGTGAATAGACATCCTAGAGATGGGATGGAACGTCCGGTTCAGAAAGAAAATACTACAGAAGAGGAATCTAGATCAAGGAATATCATCATCAAGCATAGCATCTCAGCAAAATAAGTGTAGCACTTAAGGCTAGCAAAAAGCTAGGTTAAATAAAACAGGACAACAAGGTCAGTAAATGAAAAATAAGAATAGAAGTTGAGAAATCCCCTCAGACAAGGGAAGTCAGGATCACAAGAAAAGAACTGAGAAAGGAAGTGAACTCCAGATTCAGGAACGTGACAAAAATATTTTATTATTGCCCAAGACAAGTATTTAAATAGGTGCCCAACTTTGACTAGCACTTCATACAGATAATCAATAGCAAGGTGTTCACTCATTTCTAGTAAAATTTGCATGGAATCAGGGAACAACTTAATACGGCTGAGGTATTCACCAAGACAAGAGAGCAGTTTGAAGCCTGCCCTAAAACTCAAAAACTGGATTGCCAAAAAAACACACCCCTTTATATAAACTAACAGAATAAAAAGCTGTACCTTATTTTCAATAGACATATCTTCCTTTACAGTCTGCAAAGAAAATAACAGAGGCAACAAAAACCTAATTAAAATTGTATCAGTTACCTTACCACTGAAGCAGATAAACTAAGCAATATAAATAGTAGAGAAGAAAATATTTTTAAAGATACAATCACTGTAATCACAGAGAAATGTTCTTTTTATATGCCCCTGAACAGTTTTATTCAGAGTGTGTTGGCTTCCCTGGCTCATTCTTGTTTTGAGTTCTATGAAAGACAAAGCAGAGGGCTGGTAGAGCACATAATTTATTGTCTTGGTGCACATGCACGCTTAAGAAAGCTTTTCCTCTCTATTTCCCTGCCACTCCACGTTAATAATTCTACCATCTACCTTTACAATTTAGTAGGGCAGAGGGAGGAGCCAGAAGGATTTATTTAGGATGTTAAACTAAATTACTACTAAAACATGCAGCAATAAATGAAAAGATGTGCTTGAGTCAGTCTCAACTGTGCTATTCTGAAGTAACTACACATTCCCCAGATGCTGCACTGTACTTCCCACAAACATCTTTTCTGTCCTTGCCTTATAAGAGCAAGAACTAAATAGCCATCTTGGTACCAAAACACAAAAAGAGACTATTTGTCATTAGCAGGAGTGCTCCTTCCTGCTAAGTCATATTTAGCATTTTGTCTATATAGCAGTTTTGCTCTGAAGTCTAAAGATGTAGACTTCAGCATCCTGAAAGAAGTGAAGTACATGCATAACTTCTGAGTTCTGCTCCTAACATTGTGCATTTACAGTATTTCAGTCTATTATAGTAATGGTTTTGACAAAGAGCCTTTTAAAGTGCAAAAATACAAAAATGACAGAATAAAACATGAAGTTGATGATACTATGGCTTAAGGATGCAATAAAATGCTTAGTTTTAGTAATAGAGGGTCAGGCAAGCTCAGAGTTCTGTTTTGGTTTTAAAGTTGTTATCGCTCCCTGAACTCAAAAGCTGTAAGACTGAGATTTTAAAAACCAAATTTATTGCTGCACTCTTGTTTTGATTCATACTTACGTGTCAGCAGTCACAGCAGATGATATTTACATTTAGACTGCTGGTTGCATGCTCCTTAATATTTTTGCCTATGCTCATTCTATTGAGCAGAAGAAAACATGTATTGTCAAAAGAAGCTTGCTCTATAAACACTGACATATCTCTTCACCTAAAACCAAACCTGTCACGCTCTCCATAGCAGATTCAGTTCCTTAGGGTTAGAGATGCATCCACGCACCTATTCTCAACATGCTTGTCAGAGCAGCCAGGCTTCAGCTGATCACATCTTCCAAAACTTGTGTGCTATATAAAGCTTTTGCCAGACAGATAAAACAAATAACAACAACAAAATCCCACATAATTACAAAGGGGGATTTGAAATTGTGGGGTCCTCCTAAGAGAGATTACTGAAACTAATCGTGTTGCATTAAACATTTCCGGTATCAGTTTACAGCAATAAAAATAGATGTGGACAGGCAAAAACTTAAACAGAGAATGAGATTTCAGCTGTAACACCCTAGTCAAAACAAAATCGTTTGCTCTGTCAGGAGCTATACAACAACAGAGACTTACAGATGTAGATGGGCAAGTTATAAGCGCCCCAGTAAATAGAAAGACAAAACACATGTACAGTTTACCTCTGTAAACAAAACTGCTGTCTAGCGCTAGCTGAAAGCCAAGTTAAAAAACCAACAACAACAAAAAAACCCAACACCGT
>JAVHNC010057652.1:6471-22677 GCA_034782935.1 Micropsitta keiensis | reverse complement strand
CTTACAACCCAGAAGGTCCAACTGTGTGGTATGCAAGCTCACCCGATACACTGGTAGCCCAGTCCAGCCGTAATCCTTTTCTCAAAAATCACTGCATACACATGAAAAACAATGTACAATGGGAAAAGGTGACTTAGCTAGTAGAACAGACATAATATAGACATGCGTGCAGAAAGACATATGTGCAACAGAACGTGCAAATAAGTGATTTCCCTGCTAGATAGCTGTTCAAAATGTTGGTTAGAAGGTCTGTTGTTTTTAAAGTAGGGGTTTTTTTGCCTTAAGAAACTGAGAAGTATATTAGATCTTGGTTCTAGAACTTGGGAAATCTCAGGAAAATCTCCATTGGATATCTCCACTGTCGTGAAGTCAAACAGGGAACAGATTCTAAATTCTAAATTTTCCTTCTACCTCTCAGCTGAGTGTCTAAGCTGCTAGGCTAGAGGCTATTGTGAATCTTTTTAGCCATTATTTTGCTTTCCTAATGTCACAACATGTCTTATCAGGTCTTTTCTGAATGAATCCTTGCTCAGATCATAGCTGTTCCGGAAACTGCTTCAAAGTTTGTTATCCCAGTCAGCTACTTTGACCATATTGCTCTTCGAATCTCTCTGTAGATTTTCTATTCATAGCTGCATGCAAGTTATTCACCTTCATTTGCAAAACTCTTTAAAGGTTCAGATTAAAATATGTCTTTCAATAATTCTGTTTCAGAAACTTTTCTTTCCTTAAAACAGCACACAAATCCAACACACTGTATATCCAAATTTGATGGGCTGTAATAAGAACAAAATGATACATCATCATTTTCATAACCATCATATTAGACTGATACAGTAGTTAAAGAATTATGTACCAAATAAAGCAAACCACTGCTCTGTTACGTGAGTGTAAATCTACAGTAACTTCAGTGAACTCACTGAGATTTTCATGCCTGTTCTTAGGGGCAAAATCTGACACATAGACGTCTGTGAAGTATATTAGGTCTATGAGGTTTCATAAGTAGGACATAGAGGAGGATTATATCACATTTTAATGGAAAGACTGTTCTTAGAAGTGAAGGATTTTGCACTTGTTGGAAGGTGCTTGTCAAATGAGAAAGAGAAGAGCAGGAGGAACTGAAGAATAGCAGCCTTATGTCATGGGTAGTGTTATGAACGGCAGCCTTGAATAGAGTGTGCTATAAAGAAAGAATATTGTTATGTTTTCTGACAAGGCCGGGTTTACTAAGTGATTCTTGAACTCCACAGGGGGACTTGTCTCTTCACCTTGATTTAAAAGAACGTACAAACAATACCACTTAAACTCAAAATATGCCCAGGCTGTCTTCTGATTTCACTGAAAGAATCTCAGAACCAGGCAAAACAGATGGTATCAAAGCCTTTTCCTTCAGTTAATACTGGCTGTACTTGTAACTCCGAAAAGAGTGAGAGGGGTTTTGAGAGGAAAAACAGACCTTATGTTTTCCTTTTTTTTTAATTGTCAGGGTTTATAAATACAGAAAAAGTTATTAATGCAATTATTTTCCATGGTGTGTTAATTCACTGCAGAGTGATCCAAGCTAACTGATACTGCAAGATACTAAATCCTCCCTTATCAATCATTTCAACAGGAAGAAAGAGCTTAGTACATTGGGTAAGTTCTCCATAATAAAAAGTGAAATGAGATCATTTATAATTTTGATCAAAGCATTTCCCTATAGATCTAGAGTTTCCTATGTCAGAAGCAGAATCAGAATTCTTTGGTGTATCTATAGAGTACATGTTATACTTAACGCTCTCATTGGCTGCCTTCCTTTCTAAAAAGACAATGTTGATTTTACCATTTCTTGCATCTCTAATTATATTTTCAAGAAAAAAAAACAAAAATATGGCATCATCACAAAAGACCAATCCACTAAAATCATTGGAGAAAAGCTTACAGTGGCAAGATGCTCAGACTACTACGGAAAATGTACAAAGAAATGGCTACAGAAATTAAAACAAATTGTTAAAAATACTTGATATTATCTATTCTTCCAGGGGATAAAAAGGTAGAAAAGAGCACCAAGAAGTCTGAGATTGAAGAGAGCCTTTGTTACCATAGATACTGGGCAGGTGTGTCATTTTCAACTATAAGCACACATTTGATAAGAGGCTTCTGACTGCAAATGCACTTGAATAAAATAAGGAGTTGTAAATATATATATATATACATATATAAAAAAAAATGAAAGGAGATAGATAGACTGAGCTGTTTCACACCTCCAGATTATCTTGCAGTTGATGTGTTATCAAGTCACTGAAATTTCCATCTAAACAAAGAAAGAGCAGATTTTCAGAATTTACTGGGTTGTGAGCTTTTGAATCTGTTCACCCTTCATTCCACTACTTTCATGTAGATTTTAATACCAAATACTCATGAGTGGTATTTCTAGATATCTAAGCCTTTCAGACCTTTCTGTCTTGATACACAAGAGTTGAAAATATTATTTTTTCCTTGAAGTTCTGAAAGAAAAACATTGGAGAAAAATAATTGATGCCAACAATAGTTGTTGAGAAAAGAGACAAAATGTTTAAAAATTCCATTTCTCAGAACTTCTAAATGTATATTAGTGATGCACTTGCTACCACCCAGCAGCAGTAGCAACCTACACAAAATGATACAAAATTCATTCAAATTGCCAGTCCCAACATTACATCCTTCAACCTCAAATTAAAATTTAAATGTATAAATTAAAGGTAGAAGTCATCCTCCTCTGGATGTACATGTGATTATCTTCAGAAGACTATTAAAGCTGGTTTCATTAAATGAACCATCTACAAAAACAATTGATAGTTTCTATCCACTGTGTGCATATCAAAATAAAATCTAAAGAAGCAACATACACTTAGATAAATTATTTTCCTTGTTATTATTATATATCACTGTAACTGGAATATATTAATTCATTGGGGATAATGGCTTGGAGTATGAACTGTTAAACAAAAGGTCAGTCTTCCCACTAAATCTAAATACTGGTTTATTTGTGAGATTATTCCCCATGATTCTTATCTGTTACTTCCCAACAGGCTTAAGGTTGTCTCTTACAACATTTTGCTAGAGGCAAGAAATAGAGGTAAAAAGCAAAACTCTGACCTAAGCCTTTCTAGCCTCCAAATAAAAAGGTTTTGTGGACAGCTGTGGACAGACGTTTTATCTGAACTATTTATGCACCCACTCATCTTGCTTCCTTCATAACAACTTCATGTGCATCACCTAGACTTTTTCCCCTGAAAGAAGCACAAGCATAGTTTCATTAAGATGGCAGAAAACCCTGTGTGAGCCAAAGCTCATCAAAGCCGTAGGCCTCTGGGAATAAAAATGCATTAGTCATTACAGGGAAATTAATGATGATCTTTACCTTAAATATCTTCTTCATGTCTGTGAATAATAACAACTCGCTATATCTATGTTTTTAACTCAATCCACAACTGTAGGTAGAAATTATTCCCAGTATTTCAACAATAAAACCACATTTGCAAGGAACTATTAGGAAATGGGCTGCTGCTTTTCTCCAGAAAATATAAGAGTAGTTCTAGGTCCTCCTTGGACTGAAGAACCACCTCATGAGACTGAAGGAAACTGTGTTTTCAGCTTCTCTCTTATTTCTCATCATAAGGTTTCCAGGAGGTCCATGCCATTATTGTGGTGTCTGATGTCTGCAGATGGCATGCCATAGCCATAGGTTATGCACTCATGTTTCACATGTACGGTTTTCAGAAAGCAGTACCTCTTCATGCCTAGGTTTTTACAATGCCTTCTTTCAAATAAAACAAAATTGAGTCCTGACCACATGATGTCACTGAAGCTCATACTTCACAAGAGCATGGGATTTTGCATTGCCATCTTAGTCAAAATGCAATACCTAATTCTTCATATTAGCTTTAATTAGATCCAGTCATGTTCTTCAACTTGATGATAGTATAGACATCTATGACTAATTATTCTCAGTAATCATAATGCTAATAAAAATCTTTGTATAGAGGAAATCATCCATTAATTGAATGCTAATCTCATGAGGTCATTTACTGATTTATCCATTTATGTTTCTGCTAAAAGCAAACAGCACATATACGTTTTTCAAAGAAGCAGAAGCATAAAATATTTCTCTGAGATTATCTTGAGGCTATAAGATAGATGAAGGAAACTTAATTCTTCATCTCTAGCCATCAAGTCTCACACCAAAGAGATAGTCAATGTCTGAAGCATATAATCAATCTATGTGTGGACGTAAGCACTGCCCAGATCTGAGTGCTGAAAGAAACCTACCTACTTACTTCAGTGACCATGTACATTTAGAATATTTAATACACAAACAATGTCTGCCTTCCAGATATTGGAAGGAAACAGCTTGATTTCACTCTAAGAATTCAACATCTTTGTATCACAGAAAAATACTAAACATTGTCCAATTCCTAGTAGTTTAATCTCTGCTCTGCCAGTTGGTAAAAGAATGATAGGAGTGACAAATCCCCCCATGGCCCAATTTGACCATTTTCTTTCTTCTTCAAGAATACAATAGGTCACTTAATGGTGAATTCTTCATGTCCTTTACCTTCCTTGATCAAACAGACAATTACTGTTCAATGTCAAACTTCATTTTCTGAACATCCATATGGAAATAAATCAAAGGCTGCCTAAAATATCAACCAAGTTCATCATCTTTAACTAAATCGATGTGGATTGCAGCAAGAACTAATACTAGAGATTGTCCTAGCAACACTTTTCAGGTTTTGATGTTAGATTGCATTTGTTTATTTTTTTTCTCCTGGACCATGGCAGCATGCAATAGATTTGATCACTAAAATTTTCTGACATGCCCCCCCTTCCCTCCCCCACCAGAATTAAAGTCTACTAAAATTCCTTTGGAGAGCCCATGCACAGTACCTAGATGAAGGACTATACAACCCTTCCACACTTCAGCTGTAGAAACATTCCTATCGTTGAAATTGGCTCTGTATTAAGCCAAGATCATCTCATTAAATATCAATGGACTGCTGAAACTAAACTCAGGAACAATAGCGATGGGACCCTCTGAGAGCAAATGGCATTTTCAGGAATTACCATTGCAATGTAGACCTTTTTGGCTGGAAGTATCAAGCTGTGAGTGTCTGGGACATTCTTCAGTTTGATGATTCCAGACTCTACAGACATCTCATCACAGAATCCAGCATGCACCTATGAATTTACCTAGAAAACTATTCCATGCTAAATGTGATGACCTGTTGTCATTTATATCTACTACTACATTCTTCTGATATGTATGTCCCTCATCCAGCCCTCTTGCTGTCCTTTTCCACATTCTGTGAACTTCCTCCTAGGTGCTGCCACCACTGTAGAACTTCAAACTCCCATTTGCAGAAGACAATAGTAGCAGACACCAAAAGGTTCAAGCATACTTCATTTTCTTTGTTGTCCTGCCTTTTCTATGACTCCTCCTGGTAGAGAAACCATTCATAGCAAACTTCAAAAGTTAAGTAAGAAGCAGTGCACCTTCTTAGCTACTGAGATTTTCAAGAACACTTCAAAGTTATGCTCTCTACACTGGCTTCTCATAAACTTTAAATAAATATCTTCCTATGTACCTGTTCCAGGGCATCTAAAAATCAGCAAAACCCTCCATGATAAGGATTTTTGACCACAATTCTACTTCTGACAAAAAAGGGTACAGCTCCTTCATGTAACAGATGAAACATTTTAATGAGCTTCTTTGGAACCTATGATAATTTATGCCACAGTCTATCTCACTCCAAGTACAAACACTTATTTGACCTGTTGTCTGATACCATAATTTTAAAACAGTAACATAATTTTAAAAACAAATTGTGGCTTTTTTTTTTTTTTTTTTTTTTTGAAATTATATGACTGCCGTACAGGAGGGCAGGGCAGAAGTCTCACTTATGACGAATCATGTGTCTATGACAATGGGTTAATGAAAACAAGTTATACATGTTGTTACTTTTAAACCAGAATTGTGCTTTTTGGGGAGGTTTCATGCAAATAAATGGAAAAGAATTTCAGTCAGCTGGGCTGCAGAACACACAAAGAGAACATTTAATTCTGGTGATATTCTTTCTCAGTATTCCTATATTTTCCTAGAACTTTAATTTTTATTTCATAAAGGTACAGTTCATTTCTGAAAGCTGTTACGGAACAAATAAGAAACTCTCTCAGACTTTGGTCAAATGAGAACAAATCATTAACCAGTGCAGAGGCAGGAAAGCACTACCATATTACTTCTTTTTATTTATTTTTTTTTCTAGGAATTTAAATCCTACATTTAACAGTAGTAATGGTTGAGAGATAATCCCTGGAACCACTTAAGACAGAGAACTTTGTTACTGCTTGCCCTTATCTGGATAATCAAATAATAAAGTCCAACTGGCTACCAAAGCAGAGCTTTCAAGCTAACTCTGAAATACTTTAAATGTAATTTGTTCAGTAAACTGCAGTACATTAAATTTCTATATTAAGTAAATTATAAGGAAGAGTGCACTTTGCAAAATTAAAAAGTGCTCTGTTAACTTATCTATTATTCCTCTGGGAAAGTTTCCAAAGTGTGTCTAGCACAATTAAATACTTTCTTTATGGACAGTCTATAGCCAGGAAAGAATTCTTGCAGCTCAGCAAATGTGTTTCCAGTAGTGTTGTAGCCTCCTTTTTATTTTCCAAGGTGAAACTCCCTGATCACAAACACCATTTTTCTAGGTTGTATGGGCAGATTGAAAACTTTTAGATAAAAATAACTACCTTGCTCACTATCTGGCAGCTAGAATCAAAGAAACATTGATCAACTTGCATGCTTTTAAATGACTTTTCTTAAAAGTACTCTTTGGAAATGCATTTAAAATGAAAGTAATTGAGATACATGATACGGTGGATTTATTTCAGTAGAGTCTCACCATGCAGCAACTAACAAATTGCCTTCATTGCATTCTATAGTATATAAATATTATTTTCAACAAGTTATATTCATAAGAACAGATACCAGTGCTTCACAAGGATATGAAAACCACTTGACCTAAATTTGTTTGGTTTTTTCCAGTAAAGCTTGTCATTCTGAACTATATTTTTACTGTTTGGGTACTGAAGTCTGAGAGTGTAGGAGTCTCAGCCACCTATTATTTTATTAACCAACTGATCAATGCTTTTTATTTACTGTCTCTTCATTAATTACTGTAATGACAAAAAATCTTATTTGCATGAAATATGCCTCCCTTTGGATCTTGCTGGACAAAGTCTAAGAGGAAAAAGAGACTTCTTTCTAAGCAAGAAATGGCTAAAAAAAAAACCAACCCAGAAGCCAACATTCCTCAAAGGAATGTTGTATTTTGTTAGTGTATGTCAGACAGAAATAAAGCATCCTAAAACTCCATCTGAAGAAGCTTATAGAAGTATGAAAATGAAGGTTCAGGTCACAGCAGTCAGACTTTCACATTAGCCATACTGAAAACTCTGCAAGAGTCTGAAGACCATGAATCATAGGATCATAGGATAGATATGGTTGGAAAGGACCTCAAGATCATCTAGTTCCAACAACAGGTATACCATCAGAAAGCTCTTCCAAAGAAAAATTGCACCAGCTGAGAAAGCACGAATATCTACAGCAGAGTACCTGGGCTTCAGGTCAGTGATGTGCTTGCTAGAATTTCAGTACCCTCCTTCCCATTGTAAATACTCCTCCAGCTGCTTCTGCCTTTTAATACTATGATCCCAGGTAAATTGACAAGGTTGCTTGTGAACAGTAGTCACACTAAAACAGGAAAATAACTACTAGCATGTATGTGGTCTTTGAATATCACAGCTCATGCTCTCTTTTCACTCAGCTATTAGAGATTTCAGCTGTGTTGTGCATGACCTGGCCTTCAGCAGCTGATCCATGGTTGGAACATGCCTTCCTGGACATAATAAAACTTTACCAGATGAGATAACTTGATATAGTTGTCAGACAGGATCTTGTCTATATTTTGCTGCTGCTGCAACTGGCTGCTGACTACAATGTGATGCAAAAGGTGCCTTCCACGTATCTTCTGCTTCTGTACGAATGACGCATTATTTAAACTAGATCATTCCAAAGAGTCTTCTTACTGAAATCTCTCTCAAGGACTAAGACAGGTTTATTACCAGTTGAATACTCAGCAACTATAAATACACTAACAATTTTATTTCCAAACTACGCCTCTTCATGAGTTAGCTCTCCCCAGGGCATAGCCACAAGGAGGGAGACCACATACTGCATGCTGAAAAGCCTGTAGAAGAAAAAATAGTCGTTGATAGTTTTCTGGCTGGAGGCAGCTGGTGCTGACTCAGGTACAGTGGAGCCTGGCAGACACTGTCATTCATATCCTCAACCCCTTTGAGGAGCTAGCTTGAAAAACAAGCTCTAGAGATGTGTGTATGTGTGTCATCATGCCAGCTGTCAGGGCTCTGACAGTCCCACCTCAGCATGTGAGTACTGGATCAAGGCAACAAGGCCAAGAAAAAGGAAGTGTTATCTTGTCTTCCTGAGCAGTTTAACAGTGGTGTCAGTAAAGACACTATGTAGCATGAGTTCTGATTCCTTAGCTCAGGCTCTTCCCTGCCAGTTCTTGACTTCGCCAAGACAATGCCAGAACTGTCACACAGTCAAGCTGAGGAACATTAGGGGAAAATCCCAATCATCCAAGAAGCAGTAATAAAGACCAAAGAGTATCTTCCAGCCCACCTGGAAGCTGCAAATGTAATGAGCTATTTGGAAAAGATCATGACAACCTCAAGCTCAAGTGACTCTTGTTTCTGCCAGATATGAACTAATTCTGTACCTTACTGAGCTCACTACATACATAGTAGGTCTTGCTGAGTGGTAGAAGTCTAATGCTAGCTCACTTCCACATCTTGCAAACCTGGCTTTGTCTTCGCTTGGAGCTCTTCCCAGCAACGCTCTCTCTGAGAGGCTCTTCAGCTACACTGAGGATGTTACATCTAAAAACAGATGCCAGCTCCTGCCAGCAAATGCAAAATGGCTTGTCGCCTTGAAATGTAATCTGCCCACGCTTAAGTTCTGTATCAGTGGCTATTTGTGATTTTTTACCAGGTTTTTCGGGGTACTTGTGTACATTATGCATCTAATTCTTACAGAAAAATTTCTGATAGCTTTTGTCACATAAATGGAAGTGTTTATCAGATATTCCCCACCCCATCTGAATTTTCAAGTAGATCTATAACTACTGAAAACCAAGCAGCAATTTGCTCCACTCCCCAGGCTTCTTTTTCCTTGTATTTCTCAAGCCTATAAAATGTTTGTCAAAGGTAGCATATATAAAATGCGTTGATAGACATCTGCCTTCCCACTCTTCTCTACAGAACACTATTTAAACCTTTTCAGATGCATGCTGCAAATGGGATTTTAATTTCCAGTGTTTGTACATTTAATGCATAGCAGCTGATTTAACTGCTACTCTTGCTTGCTTGAAGTCGTACTGTGGAAAACTTAGGAGGGTTGCTGTAGAAAGCAGGGGGGAAAAACTTACTATTTCTTGTAATACAGTCATGCGACTGGAGTACAGCACATCTTAAGAGGGGTAGAAACAACCTCCCATTTACAGGAAATAGTAAATGACAAGAAAATAGTAAATGACAACCAGCTCATCACTATGTCTAACTGTAAACATTGGACCTAGGTGCTCTGGATCACTTTCTGGCCATACCTTTCTCTTTACCAAATATGTACAATACCAATATTTACCTCCTATTGTGGTTTAAGCCCAGCCAGCAACTAAGTATCACAGAATCACAGAATCATCAGGGTTGGAAGGGACCTCTGGATATCATTTCACTCACTCCTCTCCCACTCACCCCCTGATGGGATGGGAAGGAGAATCAGAAAAGGTAAAACCCTTGAACTGTTGGCTTGAGATAAAAACAGTTTGATAAGAGTTTAAGAAGAAGAAGAAAGGAAAGACAGGCAGGAATAATACACAAGTGGTGCACGATACAACTGCTCAGCACCTGCTAACTGATGCCCATCCCATTTCTGAGGAGCAATTGTCCCCTCCAGGCCAACTCCCCTCAGTTTGTACACTCAGCATCACTCTCCATGGTATGGAATAGCCCTTTGGCTAGTTTGGGTCAGGTGTCCTGTCTCTGCTCCCTGATGGCTCCTTGTGCTCTTCCTCACTGGCAGAGCATGGGAAACTGAAAAGTCACAGATTAGGGTAAGCACCACTCAGCAACAACTAAACCAGATGCATTTTCATTCCCACAGCTACAGTACCAGGATGCAGCATCTGCGCTTCCCACATTCACCTTGAAATCAAAGGCAAGGAGGGAGGGCCAAAAGAAAATATTCCCAAAATCAGGAGTCCATTCCCAATCTTCCAGTTTTAAACCAGTTCCTGCATTGCTTTTGATGTCCAGAATGCAGATGAACATTATATTTGTAGAAAGGAAGGTAATTTTCCTGAGTGATCAAATTGGCAAACAAATGTGTGGATCTTCACACATTCCTGTAGTGTCCAGAGGTCAGGGAGCCTTTTTGAAGGCTGCATTGTGTTGCAACTATCACAGCTTTATTAGGTCTCTATAAAGCTGGAAGGTTAAACATTTTCCAGTGGTGGACTGTATTCACTGGGTGGTCACAGATTCTGAGCATTAATATTGTGTAGTAAGGAAAGGAAATCTGTGTCCAGGACACTTTACAATACTCCTCACCTTCTTGCCATTGTACCAAAGATGCATACCCTAGTTTCTATGTAGACCTGACAGTATTCAGGAAGAAATGTCTTCTAACTCACCATCAGATTGTTAGTAAACAAGGGACATTAAGCAGTGTTTCTGTTCAACAAAGGCCCTGCTGGGTAATTTTGGATCATTTACCCCCAGTTAACCATTAATTGCTACATAAAATTTTAATCTCCATTTAAACAGACTATAGCTCTGTGTCTGTCTCTGTGTCAGCCTCAAGATAGTAGTAACTTTGCAGCTGTGGAATACTGACTGTTTCCTATTTCCTAAACAAAAGCAACATCATGTGCAAACAAACTGTTAAATGGGGAAGGGGCGGAGGGAGAAAAAGAAAAATTTTCTATTATGAATCAGAGCAGGAAGGGGAAGAAAAGAATAGAGACAGGGGGGAAAATGTTTGAAAAGCACAGATTTGTTTTCTTAATTTGATATTAGGATAAATATTGCCTTGAAAGAGACTGAAAGTTCTCCGAGCACTTTCAGGGGGTTAACCTCCATGAATAAGGTTTTAAAAAACATATTCATTGAATCAATTAATCAAAGCCTGAAGAGTTTTGTTCCCATATGACTTTCTTCTGTAGCTCTTGAGCATAAGACTGACCACCACAGACTCCCCACAGAGGTGATTTCTGCTGGGCTCTGTCATAGGCTGTAGTCACTTGGCAGTGCTATCTGTAACACGGTGAGTAGTGTTAAAACAGGCATATTGATTCAGAACACCACATCCTTAGCAAAACCCCAAATAAAAATAGCACATTTATAAACATCTCCCGTTCATGTAACCACAACGGGTAGAAGGAAAAATCACCATTTCTCAGATGCATCTTCATATACACATGCAGGGGAAGCCTCCTCACTTCATGCCAGGCAGCGGCAAGAAGGGACTGATCTACACCTACTGAAGTGAAAAGCAGGTCTCCTGTGGGCAAAGTCAAATGCAAAGCAAATAGCTCCTTGGAGTCAGAGCTCTAAAGAAAGACAGAAATAAAGAAGATCTACGGCTTCCTTCAGCCAGAGTGTGAAATCCCAACTCCACTGATGTCAGTGGGAGCTTGTTCCTGACTTCAGTCAGGGTAGAATATTAACCAGCGTATTCAAGCATAAAGAAAGAGAGCTTTTTTTAACAAATTCCACCACCTTCTTTTATCCTGAATGTCAGGGAACTGACTCTCAGCTTCAATTTTATGCTTATACAAAAACTCTTTCTCTGTTTCTCCTTCTTCTTGGACTCTGCAAGCTCTATGTGGAGTCCAAGGCAGTATTTAATCCTCATTTGTATCCTGACTTAAACGAGGCACTATTGAAATGTTGAGCTATGTGCAGGCCCTCTAACTAGAAAAGAATTTCCTGCAGACTTTTGGGTATTTTAACGTGATCCTGCTCCTCAGCATCATGTGTCTTTTCAGCTAAAGCAAGCGCCTCTTCTAGAAATAGCTTGACACAGAAAGGATGTCTAAGTACAGACTCATCACTAATGATAAACAGCAAGAAGAAGAAAACATTTTACTAATATGCTTCTTTTAAAAATTATCCATTACTAAGAGACATTTGCAGGCAAACACTTTAAAAATTGATGCTTCTTTGTTAATTAAACCAAAATCATTTCCTTTACCACAAGAATTGTCATACAAACTACTATTTTTAGTACTTTTGTGTGCTATTTGCCTAACAGCAAAAGTGTAAATCTTCAGATTAAGACATATTTAAGGCATATTTAAACAGACATGGAAGGCGTATATCCACATATTCATTATTACAGCTTGAAAGGCAGCTACTGGCAAACTACCTATCTGGACACGAATCTGTTCCCTGGTCCTCAGAAAAAAAGACAAGATCTCCCTCAAATTAAATATAAATGTAAACGAGGGAGATAATTGTTTCTTTTTCTGAATAAAAGTGAGGAAAAAAGTGAATGGTCTTTGTTAACTTACTTCTGTGTAGAGGTAGAAATAATGAACAACAGCCACAAGGAACTATAAGACTTTCTTAACCAGATATATTAGGAACACCTAAGGATAAGGATTTTATGTGGGGTTTTCTATCATATGAGACAATAGTGGAAATAAACGGGATTTTTATGAGCCATATGAAGATTTTCCAGTCAAACAGATGCCAAGAGTAGTCTGCCAGAAAAATTTGGGCTTTCTCTCTTGATCTCCAATATTACTAAAATCCTGGACAACACACAGCAAATACAGTCTAGGAATTTTAGCTATAACTCATGTAGTAAATACACCCACTCCTCTACCATCAAAATGTTGAAGATCCCAGGGAAGGGAATCCTGAGTTATTTTTTTAACTGACAGAGGAACTATCAGTGAAAGGCATTTTTCTTAAATATATATTTTGCTTTTTTAATATATATTTGCTTTTCAAGTATAAATATTGGTTTTGATTTTAAAACGTCTTTGGCTGAAGTAAATTCAGTGTCGGTGCAATTAAATCCACAGCTTACCCCTGAAGACTCATGCAAAATTCTGAATCTACAGGAGAAACTTGCATAAAAGCAGCTGGTTTAAGCCACAAAACCTGGTTTTCAGCACAACCTGGAAAAGGAAAGTGAGTGTTGGTCCTTTCTGTATATGATATTAGAAAAAAAAGTGCATCGGTCAATTGCTGCTGGGTATGAAGAGAGCTCAAACAGCACCAAAATCCTTGCTCATCATCTCCTATACATTTTGAAGGGCATGTAATAAAATATCAAAGCGGAAGATTTATAGAATAGCACCAGCGTGCTCAGCTAGCATGATAACTCAGCTGAATTTGGGACACCAACTTCAGATCAGTTTGGTCATTCCTCCTTTATTATTTTGATTTATTAATGCTCCTATAATGCAAATAAGCAATTTTACTCAATGGTCTTCAGAAAAACTCTTTAAATACTGTGGATGTACTTTACAGCAGTACAGCAGGACAGCAGTTGCAAAATAAAGCTGCAAGTTAATCATCAAACCTCTTCATTCTGGATTATACAGTGCACTTGTGCCTGCAAATTACTCCAATAAAGTACTAGCAAGATCTCCAAAATGAAAAGATTGGCAGCTAACATGGAGCAGAAAGAGGGACATAAAGCAAAAAAAATCCATAAGACAAAAATGTTTCATGGCCTCACTTAGAAGTTTAGCTTAAGAGATGGCACTCAATGCACACACATTGCTCTGAGGGATTCAGATTCCCATCACAGCTTCCTGGCAGGATGTGGCATCACTTAATTTTTCCTTGCTTTCCACTAGGAACCGATTGCATGGGCTTCTGCTCTGTGCCACCTGGCATTGCTATTTCCATAATGCTTCAAGGAAGAACCCACAGTACAAGTGCTTCCTCTCTGCAAACTCAAATGGTGAAATACATACTGATGACCTATGATTACATACACCTGACTTGTAGGTGGGTTTTGGCTAAAACAAAGCAAAAATTAGCCACTGCTTAATTTCATGGGTCTCAGCATGAATATACAGTGTTGGTGTTTAAGCTGAACTATGTAATCTGAACAAAGGATCCATGCTTCTGCTATGCCCCTACAAATCCTATATATTTAACAAGTTTTCCTTTGACAAGTTCTGCATTTCTACTTCATTGTAACACATTTGGATTTAGGACAATTCCAAGCTGGTTTTACCTATAATTTGCAACAATTTGAAATAAAATAACAAAAATGCAATTTTCTGTTCTTCCTGCCTCAGTAGGAAGACTTTACGTGAGAAAGGAGTGACCTGTTACCTCTTTCCCTTTCTGGCTCAGTATGAGTACAAATTCCTCCTCTCAGTCTCATGAGATGCTAAAGCGCTTTCTCACAAAAGCTCCTGTACCACAGACATTACTCTGTTTTCACAGAGAGATTGTGACAGGACCAGAAGGAATAGTAAAAAAAGAAAAAGTGAAAAACAGTCTTTGGGATAGGATGAGAAACACATAAAATTCAAGCGTTTGTGTTTTCAGAACAGAATTAAAGATACATGAAATTGATGGCTGACGATAATTTATGAAGCTTGAATGACTGATTGCAAATTAGATTTAAACTTACCATTATTTCAGCATAGTTTTGAATCTGAGCTGAATATTTTCCAAAGCCTAATAGTAGGAATTTGATAACATTATGCGAAGTAGTATATCCAGCATAATACTAAACCACCATAGAATAAAACAGAAACAGCAATCACTGCTATAATATGTAGGAGTTGAAGGCATGAAGCAAACACAAGCCATTGATAAAAGTCAACATTTGCCAGCCATTACCATACAGTTACTGCAGATACCTCCCATTCTCAGGGAAGAAAAAACAATGAATCGTTATATACTACTATGAAATAACTGATGGCATGTTTATGACCTTTTCAGATCAAAAGCAAATTATAGCTTATAATGAGAATATTTACACAATAATGTGAATTCAGTATGCTGCATATCAAATTTAACCACAAATCAGGAATTGGAACGCTCAAATGCCACACAGTAGTTCATTATGATTCAGGATAGCCAGGTAATAATTCTAGTGCTTTGCTGATTATAGTTTCTTTAGCACACAATGTAATGAAAGAAAAAATGGGAACAGTGGAAACATTTTGGCATGATTAAATGGCCACTGTGTTCAAACAAAAGTTCTGATCTAAATCTATTCTGAATTAAATAGCTGCCAGAAAGAAGATTAATCTAATGCCTGGGCAGGGGAATAGGACTTGTGATTTGGCTTCCCTTTCCCCAGTCCCATGGGACTCAGCGCCAAATCATTATTTTTTAGTTTTAATATTCATTTGTAAAATGGACATCATCATACATTTTACAGCCAATGTACTGACTCGCTAACATACCCAGGAAACAGACAGTAGTGTATCTACCTTTATCCAAAAGCAAGTCTAACATAGAGGGTCCTAATGCAACTGAGTATGGACAGTATGATGTAAGAATTTAAATTTAACCCAAATAAAATAGACATTTGACAAAGAAATATATTTTTAATATATTTTAAATGTCAGGATGATTTAGTTCAGTTTTATTAAGGTTTTTGCTCCCTGTCTTTACAACTACAATATAAACAAAATTTTGGATTGTCAAAATACTGAGTCTAAATTGCCTTGCTTTCTTTCTACTATCATAAATAGATCAGATATGGCCATGTTAAAAACACATAGCAGTATCCTGCAGACAGAGGAGAGCACACGTGGAGGACCAGTCAATATGTTCAAGGGCAAGGCTGCATGAATGGGCAGGCCGGAGCCTTAAGAAACTCAGCAAGGAGAAATGCTAAGTCCTACAAGCCCTTGCAATGACAAGGGACTGGGAACTAACTGACTGACTGACTGACTGAGAAGAGACCAAGTTTCAGATGAGCCAGCAACATACCTTGGCAGCAAACGACAACAGCATCCTTAGCCATATGAAGAGAAGCATGATCTGTGGAAGCAATTATCCCTCCCTACACAGCTCTTGTCCAGTTTTTCCCCCATAATATGAGAAAGGTATTGA
>JAVHNC010057448.1:7073-17586 GCA_034782935.1 Micropsitta keiensis | reverse complement strand
TAAAGGTACAACAACATTTTAACATTTATAATCACCTGGAAAAAAAAAATTAAATCCCTTTTTAAAGGGGATTTCAGATCTACATATATATATATATAAATATAAAAAAAAAAATCTTTTACTTTGTGTTTCTTATTTATTCGGTGCTTTTCTTTTCCGTCTGCAATATCTTCTATCATGTCACTCTCTTCTTCTTCATCACTGTCATCTGCATTTTCTAAGAAGTTAAATGTTTCAAGAACATCACCAGAATTCCTACATAAATAGAAACATTAAGAGAGAATTCATTTTACTTGCTGAAGAGATTTTAGGCGATTAATCAGATTAAATGCAATTGCTACCTAACAGCTTAACAGCTTTAAAACAAACAAAACAACATGAGGAAGTTTCTATAGCTGCCCTAATTCCGTATTGTAGAAGCACCACTCAACCAAATCTTTCCCTAAAATAGTAACTCCAAAGGGTTATATGACAAATTCAACTTCAATACACTACATATTTTCCTGTATATATATATAATACACATATGTATGTAATACAGATACCTATGCTCCTATGTATAATCAATTTCACTGAAGTTCATAATCATTTGTAGTCAGTTACACTCACATGTGTTCAGAGACACTACAAGTGAAAGTTCAATATGAAATGACTGGCACATATCAATGACGAAGAAAATCAAACTTCAGGCATTTCTTATCCCTTCACTTACCTTTTGATTTCCTGTCCCTTTTGTTTTGATGAAGGAGATTCACCTCCATTGAGGATTTGCTCCAAGTTCTTTGTCTCTACTGAACCATTTGGTTCCGAATTGGAGAGCCCAAGCAAAGACCTTACTCGCTGGGACCGTACATCCAATATTGTATCTGTATAACCTACTTCCTGAAGATATCTAGAAGCATTAAGAGAAAAAAGAGGAAAGCATATTTGAGGGAAAAGGAAAGAATTTAGCATTGACTGTTAAAAACTAATGCCATATATATATATATATATATATATATATATAAATATAATAGAAAAATAAGCTTCGCTGTTAATCCATTTCATAGAGAAAAACTTACTCTATGCTTCCTACAGCTCAAAACTGAAGTTCAGGAAAATGAACCACAATTTATCCACCTCAATTACAGTGTTTCATAGAGTAAGTATATACATATACAGCTTGTACTTCATGGAAAAGCTTGAATACACCAATATTTAACAACATTACTTACTGTCTCAGTAACTGTCTGCCTTGCTTCCAGGTCAGCTGGCTATTTTGAGGTACTGCGGGAACCTCTGTATCTTTGGTTTCTTCTGAAAGATACAGTGTCATAGTTGGGTGGTTTTGTTTATTTGAACTCAATTTACTTTTTACAAAATACCAATGAAACTAAAAGCTTTTAAATTAGATGCAGTGATTTTCAATTAATTTTTCCCCTAATTCTTTGCTGAAGCACCAGGCAAATAATTGAACAGAATCACTGGAAAATCCTGACCTCTTATATGCAAAAAAAATAACCAGAAAAATATTTAACTTGTACATAAAAGAATGTGTACTGAAGTGTTACTGCTAATAAAACAGGATATATCTCTTTCACAAAGCAGAGATGCTTAGAAAGCAACATAAAAAATACAGTTCAAATAAATGAAGTAGTGACATACATTAGCATTTGGAAAAAACTAACATATCAAGTTTAACAAATTCCATCAGTTTACTATCAACAGTTAAAATCTAGAACCACTGCATTTTTACCATGGTAGAGATTATAAAACATAGTACAATCTGAAGTTTAAGGATTTTAACTTTTAAGTTATAATGCTTTTAAACAGATGGGAAAAATCTCATCAAGCAAGAAATATGAATCATGATCTCTAGTTTCAATTGGCTATGAAAGCACTTCTAAAACAGAGGAAAACAAACAACAAAATGGGGTTGGGAATAAAGACCTACATTTCAAGAGAAGCTACATTCAATTCTGCTTATTAAATAGTCTAATGTTGTTATGAAAAAATCCTTTCCTATATCTGCAGTACTGTTAAGAGCAAAAATGTTATGATCAGCTTGATATCTACATTGCAAAGTAAAGATGTGCTCCAGAGTACCAATAAGAATAGTCTGGTTTTTTTCTCTTCAGACTTTTTTTTTTTTCCTCAATTTAAGATAAAAACAGAAGCTGTGCAACATTTTTTTCCCCACCAGCCAATGCAATGCAACTTCTTTTCCTCATTCTTTAAACATTAGTATCCTATAAGACCACCAAATATCAACAGTATTTCTTATGTTTATTCTGCATTTATGCCTTCCTTCCAGATGGATGGCAGAATGAGAAAAAAAATAGTAAATCCTTCAAGGGATATTATCAGAAATAATGACAAGCAGCAGCTAAATAGGAATTGTATCACCTCATTTAAAGCTTTGATATTCAGAGCTCTTTCAAAAAAGGTCTATTAATTTTGATTTTCAGCTCAAACAACATGTAATCAATGCCAAAACTTTCCTTGAGATCTCTAACACACCTGGGCATGGGGTGTGAGGAGACTGAAAGCTGCAATAAATTGAGCACAGCAAATCTAGAACAGCATATAAACAAATAACACTGAAACAGACTACTGTAAAAAAAAAAAAAAGTTACCTGAATCAAAAGTTGGCATTTTCAAGTCACCTTGGTTCAATTCTGTGCCATATTTTAATTTATGGTATTTTGCCCTGAAAAAGCATGCAAATGTTTAAGAAATTACAGCACGATGCTCTTACCAGATCATAATATTCTACTATTTCCATTTAAAACCATACTAACAACATAATTTATCCAAACAAAACTGTTGTGATCATTACTGCATCATAAAATTATTTCTAGTCTTTCAAGAACAGAGTTTTGAAACAACTTACAGATGAGGGTTTAGTATGTTCTCCAAGAATTTGTTTTTCCATGTGTGTGGGCTACTATGAGAACCCTTCAAGAAACAGTGGGTTCAAGTATTTAGCAGAGATTATTTTTGTTGCTGTAGCACTGTCATAGCTAGCCAATCACACTACAATGAATGAACCTCATATTTGTTATTCCTGCCTTTTTGCCACCTTCAAATTCCAATTCAACTGTTCTCCTGTTCTGTCTTTGCTTACAATGGAGATCTTTCCCTCTGAAGAACCATCCTGGAGTGTGATTTCCCTCATCACATGTATTCTTTTCTTGATTTTTCTCTTCCTCATTGACTAGAGGCTTAGCTTCCAATTCCTCAGTCCACCAATGCAAACATGCCCCACTCCTTCCCATCTCCTGATTGCTGATCTTCTAACCTCTCCTTCTCCATCACTTTTTAAAAATCACTCTTCCTGATACTATTTCCTGGCAGGTATGGATGAGTCTTCCAAATCTTACTCTCTACCCACATAAATTCAACACCTAAATTCTGGAATTCTCTATCTTAGATCTTTCAGTTTGACTTTTGCCTTGTAGATCATACGCAAAAATACTCAAAATCTCAGGGAACTCTAGATCTTCTGCAGTAGAGCCAAGGTGAAAGATCTCTGTACAAATGTTAGTAGCCACATTTTAAGGAAGTCTCTATAAAATATGACTATCTTCACAATTCTGTGTTAATATCTGACCAAAGCTTTAAGAATAACTAAATCTAGCTTCCACCAATCTTGGAGACTAGTCCTGAATATGAAACTTCCTGAGAGAAGATACATAATGGAGCATATGTTGGGTGGGCAAAATGAAGGATTTCCAACAGATCTTCTCAAACAGCTGAGCCACTGCTGCAAGTTTTTTCCAAATGGAAGGTAAAAGTTCATCTCAAATGCTGCCTGACGTACTTGATGGTATAGCAAATTTTCTTCTAAATTACAGAAGTTTCTGCTAAACTTGCAATTAGGAACAGCCTCATTAACAAACGGTCAGTAGATGGCACTACTGACCCTCTATAGTAGGATAAAATTCTGCATTTTGTAGCAATTATAACAGAAAAACTGCAAGGCTCCTGAAGAGCAGGGTACTTGTGTGACCTGAATCTGACTGACTGCCAGTTAAACAATAATTATTTTTTTGTTAATATGTTCATGTTTTATTCATGCACTAGTAAGACTGTCTATCCTAGGTGCTCTCTTTAAACTGAGAGACAAAGCTTTGTTCCACATTATAACAGGGCAGTGTTCCACCAAGCTCTCCAGATAAAGTGCACATGCTATGATTTATAACATACTGTACATTTGGTTTTAAAAAAAAACACGCAAAAAGAAAATAATTAAGAAATCGTGACATTAAATAAAGCTGCCAAAATGTGTTTGCTTAACTCATAAGTGAAACCAATAAAGCACTGTAATTGAAAAGCCAACATGTATTTGTTCAATTCAAGCTGTATGAAGTAGCACTTACAAGCAGTTGTTCTACTCTGGAGCTACAATTTCAAAACAATAATTAAAATTCTGATTTAATTGTTCATTAGAGAAGATAATGATATATCTGATCTAAAATTATACCAATGACTAGCCACTACAAAAAAGCCAAACTACTGATGCACGTAATGAGATCAATTCTTTCACACCAACTTCTGTTTTACAGTAAGAAATTAACCTTACTAAATTCCAATAAGCTATATCTTTGCACATGTATCCCTTTCTGTATTGTCACACAAACAATGGTAATTACTGCGTATCTTAAAAATTACTGGCAAGCTACATAGTTGTTGACAAGCCAGTGACATTATGCCCCCACAACGCACAGTAATTGACCTCTACAGAAGATGCATATTTTGTATCCTTTGAGTACTGACTTGATACTCTTCTAAGACTAGGTTTCTATGAGTGAAAAGGTAAAAGGAGGAGAAATAATGCCCTACACCGATTTAACTGCCTGCTATTTAGCTGTTGAACCCTACCACTCATTTGCAAGGATATAAGGCAGCATCAGTCCAAACCCCATAAAGTCAAAATATAGCCACAGTTTTATGATCTCAGCAAGTCTTACTGATTTAAGCACAGCACTATACTAATGAAGGATGGAGTAAAGTGGCTCAGAGTACGTAATAGAGGTCTGCCTGGGTCTCAAAGCACCATAAAGGAATATACATTAGCTACAGACAAAAAAAAATCCCCCCCCAAAAAAGGCATAAAACTACACTTAGGCCAAATTTTATTACAAAAATTGATATAGAACTACCAAAATATTTAAGGACATTAAACCGGTAACATTTTACTTCTCCGAAACATTCTCACACAATGCATACACACTTACAGATGAATACTAGAAATGTCAAATTATTTTGTAACTACTACAGCATTTTATTTAACCTTACACACTCATGTCCTGTTTCATACCTTTTTTCTGAGAAATCAGACATCACCGTCTGTGTGATTTCATTTCTGACTCCCTATAATCTGATATTTTACTTTATGACTCTTTGACAGCATTAGGAAGTAAAAAACAAACACAGAAAGGGGGCAGAGGTGGAACAGATGCAACACAGTTTTTGCCATCAACAATTTTCAGACCTGAAATTCTCAGAATTTCTTTTCATTAGTTATGATTCTTGACTCAGAGGAACAATGGCAAAAAAATAACCTTTTTTAACCTGAATTTTTCATTCAGTGCAACGACCAAGAAACTAACAGACTATCGTTCCTGGATGATTTGCTGACAAGTCAGTACCTGTTTGCTTTCCTTGCTCAATCTCTCATACTTTAGCAATTAGATCCCCTCAAATTACTGGGCATTTGCAGCAAAAAAATAACAGACAGCTTCCTTGTTGCCTCCCACGCATTCACCAATCATCCCCAGACTTTCAGTTCCTGTTTTCAGCAATCTTCATGAGAATTCTGGCTGGAACTTAAGCAAGGATTTTCCTCTTGCAAAGTATGCAGTACTGGCTTGTACCCACTAGCCACAAGAATTAAAGCAAACTGCATGTTTCTGCTGTTCTGCTTCTGTTGTACATATGTTTACAAGTTTCTTGCCCATCAGATGAATTCTGGAATTTTACAGGAAGTCTAGCTATAAAGGCAGCTGCATTTCAGGAGAAAGCAAGAATGAGATTTCACCAATGCCATTTGTCTTTAAATTCTGCAAATGATGTCTTCACACTCCAGCTGTAATTAACTGCCTCTGATTTATTTCAGTAAGTAGGCAATCCTCAAAGCCTTATGGCTGTGTATCCTTATGGTATCTCTGTATGTGCAGCATACAGAGTTTATTATTGCCACAATGACCAAAATGCTTTCCTTTTACTTCAGAAAATTACTTATACTCAAGACACTTAGATTTCTCACAACAGCATATTACTTCTTTGGTTATGTTCAATGTTCTTTAAAGGAAGAATACACACAACCCAACACTTTGCATACTTTTAATCTGCCTTGAATCCAGAATGACCTGCAAATTACCCGTATGATGTAACAAGGTAACTTTTAGTCTTACAGGGGTTGGAAACCTTGCCTTACTCTTGTTTTCGAGGACAGGGCTGAAAGAACAAACAGATCCTTTCTGCCGCTTACTTCACCAGAAAACACAGGATATGCCAATACGGCTTTCTGTATCAACTCAGGCTGTTTTCTGAAGCACCTTTATACTGGTCACTTCATGGACATATGTAGTCATCTTTGCCCAAAACATTAGTTTTTAGTACGAAACCAACTAACTGAAGTTATCTTTGTACTTGTCACTTACTCTTAATTCATAATGGAAAATACATTTAAATATCCTTACTTTAGAATAACTAACTTTAAAATGCCTAAGTGAAGCCTCACTATGCTACAAAATTTTATGTTTACTTTGGCAAGAACATTCCTCGCACTCAAAAATTAATGATTAAAGGCTGCTTGTTTTGCTGCCCAATTCAACTGCTTTTGAAGAGCATGATAAAATGAAATATAAGAATTGAATCCTCTACTGGAGGTATAGGCAAATGGCAGGATTATTTTCCTAGTGTTTCTGCAGAAGTGACTACTAATTTTGGTCAAATGAAATAACCAGAGCATGTAGGTTTGAAAGATATTAGCCTGCATGGACTGAGTGGAATTTAAATTCTTGAAGCACTAATGCTACAGAAAATGCACCTACTAAGACTAGACATTCTAGCATCTACCACATGAAAAAAACAGTATTTCAAAATGTAAAGCTAACTTTTGAAGGATTCCATTCTGACATAAACCAGTTTTCATCACGCAACATATACACAATAGTTGTAGAGAATCAAGAGAACAGTATTTTTCATTCTTTCAAGCTTAATACCACGTAAGAGCAGGTAAAGGTACAGTAGTAAGATATAAATGTTTGGAACATTTATTCTTAGTACACAACTACTCTAAGTCAGAAAAGGGAGACTGTCCAGTTTGTACTTTGTGTGATGAAGATGCGAGTCCAAACAATTTGAAAATTATGAAACTTTTAATGATAGCAGACACCAAAGGTTATAAGAAAATGCAGTGTAAAGATGACCAACCATAAAGACAGCTTACACAAAGTAACAGAGAATCACCTAGTAAAGACAGTTTACATAACATGATGGAATTCCTTTTCGTCTGTAAAGTTTTCCAGGTCAGATAAAAGCTGAACAATTTGTATACATACCTTTCTTGTTTTAATGCATATTCTAACATTTTTATTCTTCTCACTAAATCTTTCTTCAAATTTTCTTGACCCTTTCTTTCCCCTTGTAAAAATGCTATCCGAGCCTGAAAACACACACACAAAAAAGAAAAAAGATAACAGATTGCATTCTATTCTGTTCTCAAAACAAAGCAAAGGGGGAGAAGGAAACAACAACAAAAATAATATATTTTTATTAATTACTTCAATCATTAACAAATATTTCTACATTAGAGACCAAATATTATTTTCTGTTCATAAATGTTGGGAATTTTTCCTTGAAATAAAGGTATTTAAGTTAGCGCAGCAGCTCTAAAAGAAGGCACAAACAGCAGTCATATGAAACATTTCAACAGATGCATGTATTTCTGCCCTTATGGCGTTGTTAGTATAAATTCTATTACATGTTTTCTTCCAAAGCCCAAAGCCATACTAAACCAGGTACAGGGCATACTTTTAAGCAATTTAGTTTTTAATGCCAGTATATTGAATAGATTAAGAAATGGTAACATGAATTCTAATACAGAATTTACAGAACCATTACGGGGGAAACAGCTATATTTTACAGATTCACATTTTACTTAACTATTGAAGATGGCTGAAGATTAGAACATCAAGTGAGAACTTGGTTTAGTGTGCTGTTCTATATGAAGAAAAATGCCTTTTCCTATGTATTTTTATTTTTAAGCATCAACCAGATTAACCATCAAACTTACAAAGAAGCAGTGAAGCTTTATACTTGTCTGCTAACATAGCACGTAACAATAAATTCAGTAGAACATACAAGCTATCAACCAGTACAAAAGAACTAGTGGAAAACTTGACACTAGTTGAGAAATAAAAGTAGGAAGCTTACTGAAAAATAAGTAGTTTCTTCACTACAAAGTGAAAGGGCTTATATTCCATCTTTTGCCAAGTTCAGCTCTTAGTGAAGACAACTTGCAGATGTGAATACAAAATTTAAACAATATTACTGGATTAGCCTTCATTACAGGAAGCTACTGACTCATTTGTCCTCATTATGACTTTAAGTTGACCAAAGTCATTGGGTAGATAATTTAAGAGAAGATTCAATTTATATTTTTCTTGGAAGAGAAGGAAACAGAGTATGGAAGGTAGAGACCACACTGATCTACAGAGCTTAAGATCAACACCACAGTTTCATTATTAAAGGAGGCACAATTTTAAAAAATTAAACAAACAAACAAACCAACCCCACCAACAGAGCTATAACTGGCATCTGATCTATCATAAGGATTTTTTTTAAAGGGAGTGGTTGTACATTTTCTTTACTCTCAGTGGTTAGAGCCTGAAACATCTAACCAGGAGGATAGTATGCTTGCATTGCTCCCTTCTCAAGACTAAGCAATATCATCACATAAACCTCCACACACCAGCCAATTTTAGCCCCTCTGCTATTTGTGCTCAATGGCAAACAAAACTGTGTTCTTTTACGCTGCAGTAGCTAACTAATGATTTAATCAAAAAATAAAATCTTGGGGAGAACAAGACAGCTATGAGTATTTCAGTTAAAAGTCTGTCATGAAAACACTCTCAACTAACCACTGCCACTTTGTGAGAACGACTGATGCACCAAACAGCACACGGTACTACAGAAGGAAAAAGAGAAAAAATACAGACTTTGTAACAATTGCAGAGATATTTCAAGATCAAAGCTAGAAACCAAGATTCAGAGTCTGCTACTTTAAACAATCAGCTCCCAGTGGAAGGAGGTGGAAGAAGTTGAGCAAACCCAACACCTATGCTTAACTGCAATTATGTTACTCAGATTCTAAAAAATACTATAAAACTGACTCTAATCCAATTGAAAGTTAACAGCCTTCTGTTACTTCTCTAGTATCTCTTGGCTCTAGTAAGGTAGCAAGTGACCAGACAATTTCACAAGCCCAACTTACTGCAATTTTCTCTCAAAGATGAGGCAATAAAGAGTAAACGTCCTTACACACAAATAAAAGTAGCTTTTCAAAAAAAGTAATGTATCATATGCACATATGCAGAACACCATACTTCAAATATCTGGAAGCTACTGCATGCACACAGACTCTTTTTACAAAAATAAACCCAGAAATAACACTGTGATAATTAGCACCTAAGGAAGGTTATGAAAGTCCTTAAGCTCTGTGACTTGAATTTGGTTCTCAACTCTTTCCAAAACTCAAGCATTCTGTAAGCAATGCTCTTCTCCCATTCTATTAGTCTTCCTTCATTGGCCAGGACGCTTTTGTAACTGACAAATCTTAGTAGCCACCTGCAGCTGTTGGGCCTACTTTCATCCTCTGTTTGCTGACACCAGAAACAAAAATAATATAGCTGTTATTCTGTGATACACAGAGAGAAAGGCCTGCTTCTTAAATGCAAACAGCCAAACTGTTTCCTTCTTCTGGAAATACTTCTGAAGTACTTGGCTAAGCAAAATCAAGTCTCCCTATTTCTTAGCTATTGCTTAGGCTCTCAAACTTTTCAACCAGACAGATTAATGAGCTGAGTAATCTAGAGAATCAATATGCTACAGAAGTAATGTTATAAAAATAAACAAAACCCCAAAACCCACCCTACAAAAAAGCCCTCAAAAAAGCTTTTATGTACAACAGTATAACAATATTCACAGAAAGGCTGCCACACAAAAATGTCCTTTGCAATTGGGCTTTTAACATTTTTGTCAATATTGGCAGATGTGTTTTAGCATCACTTTCTGTAATTACTTACATACACACCTCACTGATGTTAAGGATTCCCACCCCAGTGTAACCATCACATGGCTACAACTTAACAGAAGTTTTCTATTCAGAAGTTGAGCTTGACCTTTACGAGTATGGAAAATTAATTTAGACTTAGGAATACTTAATCATCAAGACCCTCGATATAATACCAAGAATAAGATCACTGCAGATTTGCTGTATAAATTACATTAATCAATTTGCTTC
>JAVHNC010057124.1:0-20692 GCA_034782935.1 Micropsitta keiensis | reverse complement strand
AACCCCCACCATAACAGTACAATAAAATATACTTTATATTGTGACATTGTGCTTATTATAAGTTCCGTTCTTTCAACAGACGTATAAACCAATAACTTTCCTTGTGTTAAATATTCCCCAAAGAAAAGTAAATTGACCTCTTCAGGGATTTTCTGAGGATCAGAAAAATGTCCTTTCGGTATCTGTTTTCCATTATTGTCATTACAGAGGGTGATGATAATCCTTTCAGCATTATTGTTTCGACATGTGCATGATTTATAGTCGGACATCTAAGTTCATTTGATGCCGCTGTTGAGAGCAGCGCATTGTATCAGAGATAAAAGAAACGAAACAGGCATGTAATCTGATAACTAACTTGTGAGTGCAATAGAAATGTGGTCTTATTTAACATGATTATAAATGACTGCTTGAATTTCAGATCAACAGCGGAGTGTAAATGCTCTGAGATGAATGTTATAAATAAACAATTTCACACAAAGGTATTCAGCTCAGCTGATAATATCCCAGTGAAAGGACAAAGAGTTTCTGCTGTGCACCCTGGCATTGGGTCCTGCTGGAACTCCCTAGACAGACAAAATCCTCAAAGAGCTCAACAGGAAGTTCACATAAACAACAGCAGTAAAGAGTCTGTTAAAAGCATCTCTACTGAATTAGAAGCCCATTTGTTGTTTGGGAGTTTTAATAAAAGGAGCTCTAATAAATTGTGCTTGCACAGGTGCCTGCATATGATAGCAGAATAAGTGGGGGAACAGCTTGAGCACAGTGGACATTTGCTGTTCCCAGACAAGGGAAGGGTTACCCACAGCAACCTCTGCTCAATGTTTCAAGCTAGCACACAGTGGGATTTTCTTGATATGGTGGCAATGAATTCCTAACAACAGGTTACCTGAAGCACCCTGGAAAAGCAGGAAAACAGCAGTCCATTTTCATATCAAGCATTTTGTCTTCAGAAAGAAGCATAGGCAAGTTTGTGGGCAGGATGTCAGGGTATTCCTATGAAGAAGCAGATGAAAATGTTCATGTCTCAGCTACTCTCACCACACTGGGTAACACATCAAGCTGTAAGTGCAGCCAGTGGAACAAAAGCACATTCTTACTCCTGCTGCTCCTTCTCAGTGTAATAAACCTCAGCTAAGGGCTGGGTCAGCCTCAGGGCTCTCAAGTCAGATATCCCAGTTCTTTAGGGAGATGGCAAAAAGAGAGGGAGAACTAACCCCCCACCCAAAAAAACCCAAAGTGATGCCCGATACAATTGCTCAACATCTGCTGGCCGATGCCCAGCCCTGAGCAGTGACCAGCCACTTCTGGCTCGCTCCACCCATTTCTGTGCTGAGCAAAGTGTTCTGCAGTATGTTCCTGATACCTGTTCTTGTTTCTTTACCTGGATAATTTTTTTCTCCAGTGCTAGTCTGCAGCTGTGTCCTCAATAGCTTGCCATTTCCAGATTGTCTATTGTCACTCGGTAACGGCAAACGGGAGATGAGCCTACCTGCTTTTTCCCATCTGTTGGAACACTAATGAGGGCTTTCTTTCCTTTCTAATTTCCTTTCCATTCTGAAGCCTGTAGGAACTCAATTATCTGTGAGAATTTTGCTGGCCCCTGCTCTGTGTCAGGTTGGGATAAAATAAAAGAGTTCTTAAGCTAAACCCAATAAAACAAGCAATGCACTCATGTGAGTTTCATTGCCCTAAACTCAGGGCTGCACAGATCACTGGTCTGGCAACGCTTCACTTGATACAGCTGCGCAAGTCCTCAACCAGAGATTTTAGTCTTGTGCAAACTTTTCCTCCTGTCAGGTATAAATTTGCGTAATGTAATGGCACAAAACCCAGATCCTTCCCATAATCAATGAGTGATACAGCTGCACACGGTAAGAAGACGGATAGCATGGATGCAGATGCTGCCCTAATACGCATCCTCCATGACTGCACTGTTATTTTATAAGTCTTTCAAGTTAATGTTATATAAAAAGATGGGTTTGCGTGGTTGCTTCTTTTACTTAATCTTCAGGAAGGTTCTCGGCCCTGAGATTTGCCTAAACTCTGATCCATGCTGTTCTGAAAAGAAGCTGTTCCAGTGTTAACTAGACCTTTATTCGTCCTTTGTCATACGTTAACTTCGGTAATGTTCCAATTTTGTGACTGCAGTATAGTTCTCTGGGGAGTAATTTGTCCCAGCGAGACTGTCTGAAAACAGGTACTTCATGCTCGTTCTCCCTCAGTAATTCAGCTATTACTTCAGTAATTATTGCTATTTTAATTCAAGTTTTATATATACCTCCCTGTACGTACCTGGGTGTAACCTAAAGGTATTCCAAAAGTTTTGTCCCCTTTCTTGTTGCAGCTTTCTCCACATATGCCCTTGATTATTAACATAGTAAAATAGTGAAACTAGAGCTGTACAACTGAAGGGCTCGTTTCCATTTCTTGCCCAGGTTAGAGTATGTGCCTAGGACCACTCCGGATCAGGCCATATGCTTATCTGCAGATAAATCTCTAAACTGAACTGCAGTTCCTATCGAATTGCGTGCAGCTATTCTGTTGTTTTACATTGATGAGTTTGGGGGTTTTGTTGGGGTTTTCTTTTGTGATTTTGTTTGTTGCTTTTTTGGGAGGGGGGGGATTTGGTGTTTTGTCCTTTTCGTTTGAAGTTTTCTTCTTTGGGGGGGGGTGTTTTGGGGTTGGTTTGGTTGGGTTGGGTTTTTTTATTTGTTGGTTGTTGTTTTACTTTTAAATCTTCACCTTAAATCTCTCTCAATATCAACTTTGAATCTGAAGTTCAAGGTAGGTTATTGCTGGCATGTTTCATCAACGATGAACTTTCTGTAATCAGAGCTTGGAAGTGAAAGCACAAAAACACAGCAGTTTTAAATACAGTGTCTTGGGGAAAACAGAATATAACTCATGGTTGAGGGTCTGTACCGGCTGCTTTCTGGAGTCCGGGGAGCTATAGAATTTGCTGACACTTCTGTACTTTGGTGGTTTTGTCATTTCATTCCCTGTTCAAGACCGTAAATACTTGTAACTGATAGAGATGTTATTCTCTGCTTCCACTCAGTTTGCTCCTAAAGGAAGAGCTACTCAATGCTGGAAATTGTCCTTTGCACTCTGTCTCTCCGTGGCTTGGCAGCTGTGACAAGTTCTCTCACCTCTTTCAACTGCCTAGCACTCAAGTCTGTGCTTGGAAACCGTGGCACTTTACAGAAGAGCGGCAACTAGAGTTACAGGGCTGGATGATTTCAACACAGGGGAGCTGATGGGAAGGCTAAGCTGCCTGCCCTTGCCTCTAAAGCACCACGGTATCAAGTCTTTCTCTGAAAACTGCTGCTTTGGCGAAAGCTCTCCCAAACAGAGCTTGTCCAGATAAGTTCTCCCTTCATCTCTCCCCCAAAATCGGGAACACCTCTCCCTGCCTTGAGATGTAACTGCTGCTGAGCAGCGTGGCTAGCTCAGACCAGTAGTAGGGCAAGCATCTTGCTGGCAGCCTGTGGAAGCAATGGACTGCCTGCTTTGCACAGGCTTCACAAGATGACCGTCAGGTAGGTCTGTCCAGACCAGGCCCCTCCGCCTTGCCAAAGCATACCAGGCAATATCCCAGCAGTGTTGGTCCCTCAGCCGGCCTCAGCATCAATCCCATCAATCCCATGCTTCCTCCCAGCAGAGCAACTTCTTGCACAATTTCAGAATTGTCTTCTAGC
This sequence comes from Micropsitta keiensis, assembly GCA_034782935.1. Taxonomy (NCBI): domain Eukaryota; kingdom Metazoa; phylum Chordata; class Aves; order Psittaciformes; family Psittacidae; genus Micropsitta; species Micropsitta keiensis. The sequence continues at coordinate 16,994 of JAVHNC010057124.1, read as the reverse complement.
CCACCCTGTTTATTACTGCAAATGCTTTGTCCCATACTTTTGGCTGATGCTTTGTGTTTGGTGTGAGCAACGTAATAGCCCTGTAGCCAGTTGTACACTGCTGCCAGTGCAGGGGGCGGAAGATTATTTCCCCGTCTCAGTGCAGGGGCAAAATGATTCCTTTCTGATGTTGTCAGAAATCCTATCTAGAAATATCCCCCATTTTATTATGTGAAATATCACAGTCCCAAGTGTGATTGGTATGACCCATGGTTTAGAAACCGTTACAGATTTTGAAACCCCCTCAAGTTTCTCCCCAGATGAGGCAGTTCCTGTGCTTCCCATCAGTCTGCCTCTTTGTACAGATTTCCATCTTAGGTAGTTTTTAATAAGTTGTTTCTTCTCTTCTTGGGTCAGAGACTATCACTTCTGCAAGTGCTGGAACAGCAACTCTTTGGCTCTTTTGGTGAGGGTAGTGTAACACTGAAGCTCTTGTGCAGTGGCATAGTCTACATGGAACCAAGAACGATGCAACCTGGGGAGAGTGATTCTGTTTTAATGCTCTTCTTGCTGACAGCTAATTCCCTGGATACTCTTTGAAATAGTTCCTTTTCTATAAAAGCAACACTGTTATTGCCATTCACAGACTTCTGGATGTGTCTTGCTTGGAGGGAACTTTTAGTAGCAATACATTATGTAAACATGTGCATGCCTGTGCATAGAAATATGTGAATTTATGGTATGAGTACTGCTTTCCTTTTTAAGCACTCACAAACGGGACTATGAAAAGTTAAAGGCAGCTACAGTGAAGCTGTTGATCCACTAATGCAAAATTACTCAATATATGTCTAACCAGCTTGATCCATTCTATCAATACCAAGATGAAAGGACAGGTTCTGCTCTTCTAGCAACTAGGCTTGCAAATGCATTCTGAAAATTCTGTCATGCTGAATTACATGGCTGTTATCATTTGCAGATCTTTTTTGAAAGCAGCCCCAGGTTACATGCATATTGGATCACAGTGCATCAAAGAGATTAAAATAGGTGTGTTATAACGACTTTTTCTTATTCTACTTTCAAAAAAAATGGCATTAAAAAGACCCTTCAGAGAAAACTCAAAAGGGCTTAGAGGAACCAAACTGGAAGCAGCAGCTCATAGGAAAACGCAGAATGGCTGACAGATTCCTGACAATATACACTGGTGCTTTGTTGCCTGCTTTAATGCGTTTTATATCCTTATGAAGAAACATAAAGTTGAGCATTAACGTGTGAGAATAGAAACTACTTACGTATTATCAGCTCATTTTACAGTCTTGTGAAATTCTAAAGAAAATAGCAGTTACTTTCAGATGCTAATTTTCTCAGGTACTGCTTTGCTTGACAGACTTGGTGTGAATTTGTAGGTGACTGAATACCTTTCGGAGTGCAACACTTGATGTTATTCAGCAATTTTAGAGTAAGGTAGGGCATCTTTTTTTAGAATTCCTTTACCTTGAGGTCTGAAAATTTGCAAGTTGCATTTGATTCCGTTCTCATTACCAATAAAAAGCTCACAACATGAAATTGTGTAGAAATTCTATGTTGCTTTCTGTAAAAGCATTTCAAAGAGCTGCCTGTGCGCAGAAGGATCAAAACTAATTAGAAGATCATAGAAGTAGCATTTAAAATGTTACAGAAGAGGAGTAAGTTCAGGAGGAGAGGAGGAAGGTGTGTGGTTTTGAGAATCGCATATACCTATATGTCTGCATCATACCCTTGTTGACTGAGAGAGAATCCAAGCCCTGAGAAAGGATCTTGCACTTCACACCAATAATCCACTTATTGAAAACTGACATATTATCTGATGCTGATTCTAGGAGCCTTGGAAGTACAATGTTTGATGGAAAAGTGTAGAATGCTGAATAACTCCAAAGTAAATGAAAGCATGAAACATTGTGAACTGTATCAGCTATAACCCAAAAGAGATTATCTGCGATTCAGGATGTTCTCTAGACAGTCTAAAAGGTACTGGTTTTGGAGACTTTGTGATTGATAATCCGATTTTACTGAGCTGTAGTTGAACAGTAGTTATTTTTCAAGCACGTGTACCTCCAGATGATCTGAATATTTTTTAGAACATTGTAAGGAATCAAATGTGTTAGTCTATTTTACTGGTGTCATCAAACTACTAGGACAAAGGAAAGTATTAGAAGAAAATAGAATGTAGGTATGATGCTAGAAGGTGGGGACAGGAAGTTCACTTGGGGGAAGACTGCAAATATTCACCACATCTTGACAGAGAAGGAATATTCATTCAGATTTAACACTAAAACTGAAACAGAGTTGGGAAAGCATGTGCACTCTGTTGGTTTGATCTTAATGACCTGTCCCTCATGGTGTGTGGGGTGGTAAGAGACACTGCACTTGTCCCTCCCAGCAAGAGCCATAGGGGAAGGAGGAGTTCCCAACCCAGTTTCACTGAGAAGCACATCTGGGGAAAGCATTCTACATCTGTTTGTGCATCAGCACAGTAACATGTTCTTGGGGGGCTGGGGAAAGGGGAATGTGGCTTTGGCTCTACCCTGTAATGTTGCTGACTTTACCATAGAGTGTTTTCTGATCCTTCCCACCCCTGCTGTGCTTTCTGTTTACAGTAATGTGCTTTGCAACTCGAGACATAGCTGTGTTTTTTACTATGCTCCTTCATGTGTATGGTTCTGAGTACATCCTCAAGATTGCAAGCTCATTCTTTTAATTAAAATGGCATTCAGATTGCATTTGAAGATCAAGCACTTTATTGCACTGGTAGTGATTAATCCTGAAGAATGCCCAGTACCACTGAATCCATTGATTTGGGAGCACTGACTGGAGATGTAACATATTGACCAGTCAGCTTTCTTCAAGGATGTATGATCTTAACAGTGGTCTGTGCTTCTCACATCTATGACTGTAGATGATACCACAGCAAAGGGAAAACATACCATTTGAATGTTTTCCTTCAGCCTGCCATTATATTATGAGCCTACAGATGGTAATTCTGGACCCATCTCACAGGGGCTGTATTCATGGCAGCTACCTGAGAAAATTACCCTTTCCCAGGGAAATGGCCTGCCTATAGGTGCAATTGGCTCTGGGCTTTGTGCCTTGTCTTCAGCTTTGGGATGGAGTCAAAGCAGTGGGATTTACAGAGGAACAACTCCGTTTTTCTTTATCAGGCAATATTTGAACGTGCTATGTGAATTACTTTGTAACTGCAAGCCAATAGTAAACAAAATAGATCAATATTTTATTTTACTTCCTTATTTCTCAGTTAATGTATTAGCATTGAGGCGGGGGAGTTACTGGTTACTACTGGCTCTGTCTCGTTCTGTCTGAGCTTCTAAAAGATTTTATATTCATTACCTTTAAGTGGTGTCTTAGAAATTTTGTATCTGTAATTTGGACTCTGGCCAGAGTGAGAAATAAAATTTAAATAAATTTAAAGCGCTTGTTAGTCTTGAATAAGAAACTTTCAGCTAAATTCATAAGAGCTTCTGTGTGTAGATTAAAGTGACAAGAGTCATTAGCAAATGGTGGACCACAGCTGGAGCTTTATTAAGTTTTACCATCCACCAAAGTAACGTACCTTTTCCTCACAGATAAGTCCTTAAAATGAAGTTGTTTCCTTGTTTTGCAGACATTTTTAATTATGAGATTTTATTCCTCTTTTGTCAATTCCTTGCAAGCTCATGACACTTGAACCTTTCGATCCTCTGCTTGGTTCTGCTGAGTTCTAGTCCAAATAATCTGTCTGCAGATGATTATGGTGTCTTAATTAAAGAATTTTCCTTTCATGTGAGGAATAAGGATCAGATGAATTAATGAAAGCTAAATATCTTTTTTATGCTAATAATTTTCAAAATAAATGGCAAAGGAAGAGCATGTGTCAGCAGTTCAGTATCATCAGTGCAGTGCGTCAATAACTTTTGAAGATCTTGTGGCTCTTTCATTTCATATTTCGTTGGGCTTTATAATTCTAATTGTAGCTTCTTTGAAATAAGTACATTGGTGAATTCCAATACCGGACTTTAGCATTTGGAGTGTAATATATTGCAAAAATCCTATGGCAGCACAAGAGCTAAGTTTGTACTCCAGTAATTTCACCTCTTGCCGTCTGATTTGACACAGCAACCAGCAATTAGCTAAACCAAAAGGTTGATGACTAAAAAAATCTGAATTTTGCTAGCTTGCCTCACACGTGTGACTTATCTCCAGTTCTCTCAAACTAGCGCTAGTATTGTGGGGACACAAATAAAAGGAGAAGTAGTAAACATCCCTCTGCAGTGTACAGAAATGGCTTTCCTGGTGCAATGCCAGTCTGCCGTGGGAGCAGTAGGACGAGCACAACCACTGCTGGTTGCAGAGATGGGCTTCAGCTCCTTCCTGCAGCCAGGGACTGGAATTATGAGTAACTTTTAAGGAAGTTCAGTCCGGTTGTTAGTCAGACGACAAATCCCCTCTGCGTTACAAGAATAGCTGATTGAGAAGCCATGTGCAGCTCAAGAGCCAGAGTCTGGCCTTCCTGGCTATAGCATCTCATCTATGCTGTTCTATCGTACACAGTCACAGCACTGGTTCAGTGTCTTGTTCTAAGGAAGTTACATCACTTATGATTAAGTTCTTCTACTGATCAAAAGATAATGGCTGCGTCTGTGTAAAAGAAGAACAAGTAATATGTGGGAAATACAATTATTTCAATATAACAACTGATAGCAAATGCTACTCTTCATGTTTATTATAGAAACCAAATTTTATTCAGAGTTTCCAAGCAAAAGTTTTGGAACCCTAACTTCTTAGAATTGAAATATTCTGTCTTTGTTCGGATATTTTTCCTGTAGTCCACTCCTTGGGGTTATTCCTGAGCGCCCTGGGTTCAGCTGTAACAGTTATCTTTCTCCTTTATGGCAGCTGGTGCAGTAGCTTTCCATCCTGAAACCATTATTTTCGTTGTGGATTTTTTTCAACACTTAATTTCAAAATGCAACTAGAATGCTAGCTCTGTTTAGGATAGCTGATCTTGGGAATGTTGTTACAATAGGCAGGTGAACTGTTTAAATAGTTCCAAAACCTGCAGGGTTTATATAAACCAGCCACATGTCTATTTTAGTCTTAGCATTAGACTGTGTCTGTCTCCCTACTCTTGTAAGAATTCTGAAAACATTGGGAAGCACTTGCCATAATTGTATTTTTGATATATTGTTGGATTTTTTTTTTTTTCATATAAATGGATGTGATTGTTTTCTATTAAGAGCAGAATAATTAGGAAAAGAAAAGCAGGTGCTGGAGCTATGCTTAATGCCTAAAGAGTTACCTGTTTGTCAGCAAAGTGGAGGATCTTTGGTTCAATGCTGATCATGCCTGACAGTAAAGCTCTGCTCTGATAAATGATTAAGTATGCTGAAATACACATTGCTTACAGCATCTGTAGTTGAGTAGTATTTTTTAGGGCAGTACATCAAGGGATTAAAGTAAAAGAATGGAGTATCTATCGTACGTTAATAACTCTTTAGAGATAGTCTTTAATTCCTATTGCATTCAGGAAAACAACAATGCTCTGATTTTTTCTTATCTTCATTCTTCTTATGACTTTTGCTTTGGTTTTATACAACTGAGTTACACATCCTTTGGAATAAATTCCAAAAGGCTGGTTAGCAGAAAAATAAAAGTAAGCCTGAACTCTTCACTCTTCGTAGTATTAAATTAGGGACAAATAACTGGGTTGCTTTTGGGGGTTGTTTTTTTTCTTCCTATGTGAATACTATTTGTAGTAGACTTTAGTAAAACCAATTGCACAGTGGAAGCGTGAAAACTTTGATTAAGAATTAGTCTTTTGTAGTTCAGATGGCATGAAGCTATAACTTATTACTGGAATAACTAGTTCAATCTGATTTTCAGAATGGTAATGGTTTTCCTCTCAACCAAGATAAAATCTCAGTAGATTGACATAGAGAGGTACTGTAGGTTTTATGCTTTTCTGTCTGGAAGAGCAAGGCTAGGTGACCCAGGTCTTGCCTCTCTCATGAACATCACATGGCAGAAAAATGCTTCAATGTCAGAAAATAAACTATTCAAAAAAAATTATATTCCCCTAAATGTGGTTCACAAACACTCTATGAAAGTATCGCATATGGAGGAAATCAATGTCAGGGTTAAAAACCTGAATGACCAAGTCACCTGCTGTCAGCCTATTGATGCTTATATCTTTTATGCTGCCCTTTTTCAATCATACTTCAGTAATGACATTATCTGCAGAGTGTGAAGAGTCAAAAATGGAGCACTTGCTGAGTACTGTTTATGAAAGAGCAGTACAAGGCAGTTGAAATCATATTTTCAAGTGCTTTTAACTTTGCCTGAACAACAAGCCTTCTCTTTTTTTTTTTTTTTTCTTTTTTTTTTTTCTCTGCTTTCTCTTTTCAATTCTATTTTAAATGTTGCAACTGATACCCGATGCTCTGGAGTCATGAAATAAAACAACAGAGAGAAATCGTGGGCTTTATCTACAGAGATTCTGAGGTTTCACTGAAGCTGGATGAGCTGAGGAAGAGACTTTAGGCCTTTCAATCAACATGGTCCAGACTAGTCTTAAGGTATTTTTGAGCAATTTGTCAAAATCCTAATGTTAGTTAGGAAAGCTACAGAAACATTGTTCTGACAAATGGTGCTTGTTACAGAACCTCATATTCTCAGTTTCAGAATGCCAGTTTCTCTTTCTGGTCAGTCTTAATGAAGTCTTAAATAAAAATCCCATGTTAACAATTCATATGAAAGCCAATTCCTAGACCGAATCCAACTTTTTCTTTTTTTGCCTTATAAGTACTTTCCTGTTCTGGTGTGCTTTGGTTTTGATATAAACATTTTTTGATGATTTAGATTGGGTTTTTGGTAAAAAATTGGTTCGTTTTCCTATTGGATGGAGTATTCGCTGAAAACAAATGAATGTTCCACCCAGTACTCCTTTTCCTTCTTTTCACGTGGTGCTTAGAGGCTGTTACAGTGTGGGAATGTCAGTGTCAGAGAGAACTGGGAAGAACATTCCTTCCAACAGATGAGTTTACTCCTAGGAAGTCAAGTGTGATATTTCAAGAAAACCACGGATGATAGCAGATGGTCTCGGTGTTGCAATTATACATAGTTCAGTCTAACCAAATGAGTGTGGGGGGCATTTTCACAGAATTTGGAAGAAAACAATCATGTACAATAGGAATGTGCTGATAGCATGACTGTTAGACCTGGAACGTAACAAATGAGATGCATTGTACAAATACCAAACCTCTGCAGTCAAGTGAATACAAGAACTTCAGCTATAAGCTAGGGACTTCAGCTGAGGAAGCCAGAGGAGCAGGAAGGGCTTTGGAACATTAATTTGTGATTGGACAGGGCCCAGCCGTAAGATGCAGCTGTGAAAAACGTGGATGTATCAGCTGAACCTCTTTTGGCTGAAGTAAAGCCAAATCACATGTAGAATTCTGGGTATATTCTAACAGAACAAGAGCTGGGCATAGTCCACTTTCCAGCGATCAAACCAGAAGAATTAAATCTTTGGGGGAGGGAGAAGGGGGCAAGGATAAAGAAAACAACCAAAAAAAATCCTCCAAACAACAACAAAACCCCCAAAATCCCAACAAAGCCTAAAGCAGTGTTGATGCACTAAGCGATATATGCTTATATGTGTAAAACAATATTTAACAGTATTGATATATATCTGTATAAAAATAAATGCTGTCTGAAAATCTGAATAATAGGAATGCACTGAATGGTACTGAACAGTTCTTTGGGTCATGTAGGTGTAAAATACTGGAATTTAAATGTTTGTATCCAACACAAACAAGATTTGTTGGTTTCTGTAATGTAATTTTTAGCTTAATCCTTCCCATAAGCAGCACATAAAGCAGACACGCTTTAGTTTTATAGCTATGTTCCCATAAACCATATGCAAAATGGTAATTTCATGCAGCCTCAAACTCCTAGATGAAGTGAGGTTTGGTAATTGATTGTTGTTTTTGTTGGACCATCTTTGGGTATATTTGTCAGAATGAGTTAAAAATCTAGAAATGTCATACTATGTGGTTGTATTCCTTAAGATATCTAAACTATTAATGCTGTTAGTGCATCACTAGAACAAAATGTTGATTGATCTGCTCAGATATTAAAATGAATCGATTATGCACTACAGTAGGGATACAGATTTGCATAGATCCAAAAAATGTCAGTTCCCTTCAGAATCAAATACAGACAATAACGCATAGAAATACTCTTCAGTGGAACAAAGAATTTAAAGATGTTGTAAGTATAGATTTCTATGAAGTACTTAGGACAGGGACTTCTCCGTCCATCCTTTCCTTGTGTTCTTTGAACAACTGAGTTCTGAAATTTAATTTTCAGAGCAGTGGAAATCTATCATTGATGTCAAACATGTATAGGACATTTAATCAGATAACTTTTGCAGTCTTATTACAAGTTAACCTATGTCAGATTGCTGTATTTCCTCTTTGAACAAGAAATAATAATGTCCATTTGCAATACACACAAAACATGTATTTTGGACCTTAAAAAAATGCGAAAAATTTTGTGGGACTATTTGCAACATTTGAATATCTTGTACTTTAACACTTAATTATGGAAAATAGTGATATGACCATGGATTTTTTAGGCTTGAGTATATCAGTACCAGAAGCTAAAATTCCCTCTGAAGGTGGTGATAGTAGCTAATGATGTAAAATCTCTGAAAAGCACTGAGCTGGTGTTTTTTACTGAGTCTCTCTCCATGCTGGACAGGTTATCACACGTTTCACATAAGTAAGGTGTTCACCTAGGTAGCTGCTGTGAAGCAAATATCTCTCTGCAAGTTATTCTGTATGAATATCTCTCAAAGGGGAAGCCCAAAAGTGGATGTTGTTTTCTTTAAATTTAGATTTTACCTACCTGTCCATCAAGTATATGATTTTATTAATGTCTTCATTTTGTGTAGTGAAAACAGTGACTCTTATTTACAAACCCCTGTGCTTTGGGGAGTCACGTCGTTTCTATACTTCTCACTCTGTCTCCCTGTTTTTTAAAGAGTTTTATTTTGTGTGTATGTATGAATTAGGAGGCCTTTTTCAAGTGTCATATTACAGATAAAATTATAAACATTTTATAGATTGATATATTGAGGCACAAGGTGTGTTAAGTGTGCGTAAATCTAAGCTTGCAGCTTATTTTCATAATCGATCTTGGCTTTTTTTCCACTGGCCCTCCTTTTCTCTGAGTAATATTGCAAGAAGGGACAGGCTTTTTTTTCAAACAGTATGTTTTCTGCAAAAAAAAAGTCAGAATTATTAAATATAAAGCAAATATATAATGGGTTGTAAAATGCTCAGTAATGCTAAGTATTGCAAAGTTGTCTTGTTTTCATACATCTTTCTTTTATTCAATATCTTTCTATTATTGGCACTATTTATTTACGCTGTCTATTTTTATACTCTCGATTTGTAGTTAAAACATTCTTAGTGAAGGCCAAATTATTGTGAGATTAAAGTCTCTGCAAATGGTGACTTTTTATTTCTTCTTTTGTCTTTTCCTAGATCTTTTTGAACAGAATATTTGAAATTGCCCTCTTTAGTTCTGGCACAATAGATCACGAGAGTTCAAGTTACCTAAGGTCAAAAACCTTTTTCCAGAAGGACTTGCATACTAAATGTATTAAGAAATGCATTGTAACTCTTAAAAGGCAAAGTGATGAATATGTTATCAAAGTAACTTTTAACAAGAGTGGAAGTAATATATATCCCAGAGGAAGTTATTATGAGCCCATTAATATTGCAAGCCAAAGTTTAACTTACTGAATATCATCTAAATTGCATTGAAATCACCAACTATTAAGGGAAATACTCAGTTGCTGTGGTCTTGTGGTTGATTCATTCCTTTGATTTCTCCAAGTATCTTTTTTCCACCCCTCTTCGTTTACATGAACAATTCAAATTCAATTACATAAGCTACAGTGATTTGTAAAGTCATTGTTCATAACAGGGTTGTTGTGGTCCTTGATGCCTATGAATAATAGAGAAAGTTTCCTTGATCCACATGTGATGCTTCCAAACCTTAAGCTGCTGGGACTTAAGCCGAACAGATCCTCTGAGCATGTTAGGGTTTGGATGCCCTCTTCACGAAAGGCTGGGGGCTAGTGTGGCCAGCACAGTGCTGGAGCAGCTTCTCAGGTTGCTGGAGTTGGTACTTTCCAAGTTGAAGGCCTTCTTGAGCCTTCTGAGAAAAGAAGTCGTGAGGTACCTTTGGCCATATTTATGTACAAGTAAGAAATGGTGGTTAAGGGAGTGATTTCTGTGTTGCAAGTCAGGGCCACCTAGGTGAGCATGGCTGATGGTTGCTGTGCTGGGCAGCTCAGCTTGCGCAGCTCTTGTCTCATCTGTGCTGTGCCATCTGTCACCCAGCAGTCAATAGGGCCACAGCCTTGCCGCTGGTCCTGCTCTGACACCTCATCTGTCAGCCCCTGAGACATCTCCTAGCTGGTGAGGCTGTTGTCTGACATGCTTCCCCTCCAGCTAGATGATGTCATGACTGAGTATGATTCCATTGCTGCTCTTTTTTTTCCCTTTACCCTCATTTGCCAGGGGATTCCAGCAAACTGCTATTTACTCATGAGCTGTGTCAGGTGAACACAGCCACATGCTGGGTTTGCCCAGCCCTTCTCCAGCTGGTTTGGTTTTGGCACATGGCTTTTCTTTCTTACCCTTTTTGGTAAAGAGCTTAGCTTATCCTTATGAGCTATCCTTAGAATAGATTAGAACGCATCCTTAGAATAGATATTGTGCTCCGTTTTACTACCAGCTTTGATTTAATTTGGAAACAGTTGACGTCATTTGTTCTCACAAAAAGCAGTATTGTTTAAAGACAGGATTTTGCATTTTTTCTGTTTGTGAGAGCGAGACCTAGTTCTGGTATATTTAAGGAAAATGTTTAGGTCAAAGACCAAGAAGTTGATCTTTGAACCGACTTGCCTCCAGCAGACGGTAGAACAGGGGCAGGACTGCACACTTGGGCTTTTCACCCCAGGTGGTTAAAGATTCTGGCACTATGCAGTGCTTTAACTTTAAAAACAGGTCTTTTGTAGTGCTTTTGCACAGGCAAATTTTAAACAGTGATATTGTGCAACATGAGCACGTTAAAATTCCTCATGGCACATAAATGTATCATTTGAAATATTTCTTACTTATATACTGCTCTTGTGCATGCACTTATTATTGCTAAGCAGTGATAGAGGTTCCATTGCAAAGCATACCAGCTACTGAAAGTGGCCAGTCTTTGCCTCCCTGCTGCTCTGAGCTGAGTCAGAGAAGGGGCTGACTAAGGTAACGTCACCAACTTCAGTGGTCGCTATTTGATCGCTACCAAATATCCTTCAGTCACAGGCTGTCTTTACAAAAGCATGATGAGCATGGTCTAAATATGAAACAAAGGAACTTGACCCTTCGTGCTTAACTCGGGCAAAGTGCCAGCACCCAGGAGGTATTTTGAAGCGGTAGGGAATGATTCCTGCATTGTCTTCCCTTAGCAGGAAGGCAAGTTTAAAACATTTCAGTGAAGCATTGCAGTTTCCTTATGTTTTTATCTTTTAATGGGGCCAAATGCCATATGTTTTATGGAACTAGATCCTTAACCAGCTGCATCTGAAATATTTATTGGTGCCTCAATTACATTTTGGTAGGTGATTACCCTTACTTTCCCTTTCACACTCACCAAATTAAAACATTATTCTAAGATACATAAGAAAAATATCAATTAAATGGATGAACTCTCAGACAATCCCAATCCTGCAATGGAAAGAATAAAACCGAGTGTTGAGACAGTTTTGTAACCATTAGCTTCAGTCAGACAAAAGCTTTTCACGGGTTCTACTTTTTATGTATCTTTGCTTTTCTGCATTTTTAGAGTGGTTCATTCAACAATCGATCGTACGTGGGTACTTATTATGTATGCCCTTCATTTTTTGGCAGCTCTGGTTCTATGACTCATTTTATCATGAGCTTTCACTTTGATGGCCTTTAAACTATCTATCCATAGCTGTTAAAATGACTGCAAAGTCTGAGATCCTTTCTTGGCACAACTTAATTCTATAACCCAATTAGATCAGATGGTGTGAGCTGTTTCTTGAGCATTCTTGCTTGTATCCCTTATTGCTTTATCTTCAGCTTTTCAAATGTTAAAGTTTGAGGAAGCCTAAAGTTTCTCTCTGCTTTATTATTATGGATTGCATGTCTTTGTCATGAAAATGTATTTGATAAACACTTAATGGTTAAAAGATCTAAAATAGAATTTTTAATTTGTCCATGACAAACTTGAAATGTGTATTTGCAATGTGCATCAGATTCTGATGAGCATGGCTATATTAGATTAACACACCCTGCTGGGTCACATATGGGCTCTAAAATATGCATTTATACTTGCTGTTGTTTTTCCTTTCCAGCTAGAGCCGTTTATATGCACCTTTGCGTATTGTTTTTGCTTGCGGTGTGTCCATGTAGAATGAGAAAATGTTCTGAGTGATTATATAACAATACCCTGTCTGTATTGTTATAGTAGAAAATGGCATACGTCGTTTTAGTTTACATTGAAGTGGTAATGCTAAACAGAGTGACCATCTGTCTATGCTTTAAGTACACTATAATCCCATTTATCACTTGATTCCTATGTAGAAATCTGCTAATGCCCACTGCTGGAAGCAGAACAGCAAGTCTGTTCTATGGCATTTCTGCATTTATGTTTCCAATATCAAGGCATATGATCCCAAGGAGGCAGGAAGAGCTGTAGTTGTTTAGTTTGTTATGTATATGCAAATGTGAGAGCAAGTTAACTTTTGCCATTCGTTTCAGGGCAAGGTACAACATTGTGCCTGCCTTGCGTTCTGCTGCTCTGTCTCCTGACTGCTTAAAGCACCCAAGCCGACTGGTGTTTTGCAAAGTTCTTGACAGGTGTCGAATATTAGGTTATTACAATAATAACTGTCTCTGGAGCCATATAATGCAAGCCATTTTTTTGTGTGTGTGTGTTTTATGCAACAACTAAATCGTTATGACAAAGGGTTTTACTCTTTCTCCTTAAAGAATTCGTATGTGATTTATATGATGGCATCATGCTTAAATGAAGTGGGATACTTTTTGATGGAAGGGAGTTTTAACAACAGAGAGAAAACTCTAGAAAACTTGTACAAGCAGCAGATCACCCCTGTTCCAGATGTAACCAGTTACAACTTGTCCAGTCCACGCTGGTGGCTGCAAGAAGTTGATTTTATAACTTGCAGCTCTTTCTGTGTTACAAATTCAGTTTCTTCAGTGCTGCATCTAAACAGTAGGAGAAATAACTCACACAGTTTTGAGGACTTAAATGTGTTTGGGTAACTTCATGCAGTGTATATTTCAATACTAACAAGAGAATGTTGCATGTACTTGTGACAGTTCTGAGCAGACATCAGCTAAATTTTAAAGTACATAAGCCCAACTCACATTAACACTTCTTTTTCCTCCAAAGTAAGAGATGAGCTGTGACTCCGGTTGACTTAGACTAGGTGAAAACAAGAGCCAGTGTCAGAGCCAAGGTGTAAATATTAATAATGACAGGTTCTCATACATTTAATTTGAGCGCAGCTTTTCCTTGTTCTGTCTTCATTGCTAAGGAAAATTGTTTAGGGAATACTTGTCTTCCTTGATTGTATTTGGGTATCATGTCAGATAGATTGTGAAAATTTAAACTCTACAGGAATTACGACGCATTTCTCTGATCAACCAGCTGCCCAGGAGCTGTGGAGTTTTTAACTGGCAATATTAGGCAAATCATAGTGCTAAAAAGATTTAAGGGATGTCACCTTTCACTAATATTTTCTATTAGTTGAGTTTTAAATACGTAGCACTTGTTTGAAGAGCTGCTAATGAAATACAGTCGTGGTGGCCATAATGGCCTTGCTGTCCTGCTGAGTTCATGACTTTCAGAGGAATTGAGTTGGATTTGTATTGCTATGTTTCCAGTTTTGAATTTGTATCAGGTAAACTATTTATAAGTCAACCCTTTCTGTAACAAAACAAAACTTCTCTGAAATAAAAATTGCTTTTATGGGTTGTTTTTTTTAATCAAGTTAGAATTATTTATTTATTGCCAGGACTCTATGACTAAGAACAGAATATTCAGGGTAACATTGGATGTACCTGTACCAGTGGTTTTAAATGTAAAGTGTGTTTTATAATTAGAAGTATGGAAGAGGCAAAATATTGGTTATTTTGAAACAATCACATAGTCATGCTTTGAAACCTGTGCCCTCATAGGATTTTCAAATAGAAAAGGTTTGCAGAGTTTTATTTTCTCATTAGTGCACAGGGAATTTTATGTATTCTGTCAGTTAGCATTAATGAGGGCATATCCAAATAAATCTCCTATAGCACTGAGGGAATCTCATGGAGTATAAACCACCAATGGTATTTTTATACAAATGGAAATGCGAAAGTATCTCTTTACAGACCTGAGCATTTAAAGTGAGTATGCCGTATTAGGTGCTTATGGTGCATAGCCAATAATGCAATTTAAGGCATGTTTTTCTCCTGATCCAAAAAAGTGGTGAAATGTAGCAATTTTTACTGTTATTACAAGTGCAGTGTTTAATATTATACTTAATATGGACATAATTTATGCCAATAAATACATAGAATATAATTTAAATACGTATGAGAACGCAGTACAATGCTTGACAGGATGATGAGCGTACGGATCTCAAAGAACAGCTAAGTAAAAAAGTAACCTTATTACACGAAAGTGTTAGTGGCAAAAATACAAATTGAGTCTTCTCTGGATTTTTAAAGAGAGAGGATTTTTTCTGCTTCCCTGCCAAACATGTTGCTGCACACTGTCCTAGGTGTCAAATCCTTTGCTGTGCTGAGCAACTTCCTGTTTCCCAGTCTGTAGCATGCTTCCACTTCCAGCACTGTAACTTAGAAAAAAGCTGCTGTAGCAGTGTCACCTTTCCAGGGCCTCCATGGCAGGATCCTTTCCCTCATTTCATGCTGCTGTTATTGTGGTCTTGCACCTGCTCTTATGGCAGATTCTCATGGGAAGCTGATGCTACTCCTGTAAGAATCATCCTTTCCCTTCATTTCCTGCCTTTTCTTACTCAGTATTTTATAAGCTTTTAGACTAGAGGGGGGACCAAAACATAGTGCAGAATACAAGAAATAACAGTATTGGAACGGAAGGTTAAGGAAGAAAGATAGGCCACTTGGCATTGTGCTCACCAACAGGGAGGAGCTGGTGGGGAATGTGGTGCTCAAGGCAGCCTTTGCTGTAGCAGTCCTGAGATGGTCGAGTTCGAGATCCTTAGGGCAGTGAGAAAGGGCATGCAGCAGGCTCACTGTCCTGGACTTCAAGAGAGCAGACTTTGTCCTCTTCAGGAACAGTAAGGTGCTGTGGGGCATACCTTGCACAAAAGCTGGGTAACCAGCAAGCATGCAATACTTACATCAGCATGCTCCAGTCCCACTTAAAACATCATAAATGGCAAGTATGAGCTGGGATATTGAGAGGATCCTCATCAAAAGTGTATAGTGCTAGGAGAAATCATGCCGTGCTTATCATCACCACACTGCTTTATAGAGAATAGGCTGAGGAAGGTATTGTCCCGGGTGTTCATCACTGATCTTCCCCACTCACCACTAGGGAGTGCTTTTTTCTTCCTCCCCTCCCTCTTCTCACCTCCATTTGTACCCTAAGGTAACTTTGGAGTCTTTGAACTAAGAATCTATGCCATGAACTAAACCCTGGTATGTGCCTATGTCAAAGCAAATAAATGGTGAAGCCAAATCCCATATCTCTGTTCACCCTACTGGTTTATACCTGCCGCAACTTGTGCTAAAATACATCCAGTATTCAATTCTGTGCTTGCAACCTTTTCATACTGTTGCATAGGAACTATTCATAAAGAATTTATGATTTTACTATATGAGCATTGCACAGTTAATCCGTTAGATGTTTGGAGTCGAGCTATTAGTTCAGCTAAAATCACTGTATTTTTTCTCCTGGGTTAATTGAAAGCACTCAACAGAGGACTGCTAGTTACCCTGCAGTGAAATTCCTCTCAGTTTGATCTCTCTGATTTGGGCACTTCTTATCCCAATTCCAGATTTTTTTTTTTTGCCTTCAGAATACATTTACAGCTAAATATAGAACAAGGTCATGATCAGGCTTGTCTCATCTTTAATAACATTTTCAGAAAGGTTTTCCAGAAGGCTGGAATGTACAGGTCAGATGCAGCTTGATAATTCCACTTTTCTTAGATGAATAAAGCTAGCTCGTAAAAAAATCTGATGCAGTCTAATCTTTTTATGTCCCTTAAGTCCAAAGAAAATGGAATCTTTCTGGAGGGAGGTCCTGAGAAACTCCAGAAAGAATTTTGAAGAGCTTTGAACATGATAACCAGCTGGTTGTGAAGCAGCAGGCTGCTGCTACAGAAAATGCAGCAAAGCTAATAATAGCCTGGAAATAATGGCTTGCTAGCTTATACTTTCAGAATATCTGGCTGAGTATATCCCCTTCATGTGATGCTGAAGTATTTCAGCTCAGAGACCACCTTTGTAAACCATCCTTTTCAAGAATGTGCAGTATAGGGGCATGCCATGTGACATGTTTTTCACACCACATCATCCCTGCTATCATATCTTTAGTCGGCTGGCTTCCGACACAACATGTAAGATCATATTATGCTCGTTTAAAAAAGTATGCTGTATATACACACAGGAAATTACTTCCTCTTTCTAAAAGATTGTAAGCTGTATAGATTATAAAATGATACTTTGAGTGTGCTTAGAAAATTACATACTTTGAATGTCTATTCTGGTGGTACTCGGGCTCAGCTAGGACGCAGACATATGGGAAGACTTATTTAAGACATCAAAGCTGCGTATTGATGCTGAATAATTCAATCTTTGATGCCTTACCCATGTGAAATAGGTTACTGCTAAATGTTG
>JAVHNC010057088.1:12774-23021 GCA_034782935.1 Micropsitta keiensis | reverse complement strand
TGAACACTTACTCTGAGAATTGCTCCATATGTTGTAGCACAGGGATGATTCACTTCATTCATTTGAGGACTGCTTGAGTGAAGGAAAAGAATGGTAAGATGGTTGGTTACATATCAAAAAGGTTCTGTGTATTGTAATTTGCAGGCTCGTGGGTGTGGTATTTCTGTGTACTGGGTATCCCGATGAAACAGAATGTGGTCACTAATATCCACATGATTGGAGGAAACTAGTGGCACTGTCCAGGCACTGAGGAATACGCATTTCAATGTCACCAGTACAAGCTGTGATTCATACATCCTGGGCCTTTTTGTTGTTGTTTTATGTTGACCTCCCTTCTACCCCTGGAAATGTAATGCAGAGCTGGAAAGCAGCCTTGTAGAAAAAGACCTGGAAGTGCAGGATATCAGCGAGGTGAGCAGGAGTCAGCAAGGTGCCTTTGCAGCATAGTGGCCATCTACATCCTCAGATGCATCCTTATAGAGAAAAGTGTCACCAGTAGCTCCAGGGCAGTGATCCGGCCGCTCCGTTTAGCCCCAGTGAGACTACATTTGGATATTTTGTCCCATTTGCATCTCCCAGCGAAAGAAAAGAGTAATCATACTGTAACAAGTCCAGTGAAAGACCAGCAAGCTGGAGCACACAGAGTACAAAGAATGGCTGAGGGAGCTAGGTTTGTTCAGCCTAAGAAGAAATGGCTTAGAGGGGTCATTTTGCTGTCTGCAACTATGAATTAGGACCATGTAGAAAAGGCAGAGGCAAAGGTTCAGGCTGGAAGGAGGAGATGCAGCAGTCACTAGCTGGAACACAGGAAAGTCCAACCTGATAGAGGGGAAAATTAGAGTGAGTAGTCAAATATTGGAGCATGTTGCCCAGAGAGGCTGTGGGAACTCTATTCTTGGATATACTCACAGGTTGACAATACAAGGTGCTGAGCACCCTGCTGTACTGGACTTGGCATGAGCAGGAGGTGAGACTGGGGGTCCTTTCCAACCTATGCAATGCTGTGATGTCACATACATCGTTCTGTGTTGTTGCAATGATGCTGTGTTCCCTTTTCATTGCTAGAATTTATTACAACCAAGATCCTTTCACAAGGCTCCCATGTAACATAGTCTCCCATGCAGACTACATTATACTCTCCTTCCTTACAGTAATTTGCATGTCTTGGTCTACATCTTCATTAGGTAACTGAGCAGTTGCAGTCCACGCTTTCTGAATTGAGCTGCTGCATTCATTCCCCAGCCATACTCTAAGCTCTCGAAGCCTCCAGAATTGGCTGTTGAAATCCATACTTCCCTTTGGCAGTTTTTGGTTTATGCTGTCTCCTGAGTAGTGCCTGGGAGTTATTTGGCTGAGTGCAAACTGGCCTGGGCCAAAACTGTACAAGGGCCTGAATTAACAGTATTACAGATAACCAAGTCCCAGCACCTGTACCACAATGTCAGCTTTTCAAACCATGACTTGTTTAGGTTGGTGTGCAAAGGAGGATGAGCTGTCTATTTTACTGCTTGAAAGACAGAGACATCTACTGTAAACAATGCTAAGTAAAACACAAGTTCGCCCAGCACACAGGCATCCCTGGTAACTGGCTGTATATGTGTGTGGTTTGGGGGGTTTTTTAAGCAAAGAGATATGCATTGGTAAGAGAGCTTCTGTAAATATTGTCCTTTCAGATTTTGCATTTATCTTGCTTCCTGTTGCTGATTTATTCTATGCATAGAACACTGCTTGAATTGGGAACAACGTATGGTTAACACCAAAATTATGCAATTATTCTAGTTGCTCAAAATACACAGAAAGTGACAGGAAGACACCTGTAGACTAAATGAGATATACACAAGGTTGTTTCAATGTTTCTCATATACACAGCTGACATTGTGCAGTGCAAAAGTGAATTCTAGAGGAAAAATATAGAAAATTATGTAACTAAGACATTATTATATTTCCACATTGTTGGTAAACTGGCAAAACTGCAGGGAGATGGCAAAGAAGGAAATACAGCAAAGCTCATTATGTTTTGGGAGACATTATTAAGTTAAGCTACAACTTGAGCAATAATTAATTAATGCAATGAGGAAGATATAGGGTGGAGATCTGAAAACAACTCACCATCAGACTGACTTCGTTCTGATTGAAGTCAAATTGACTTGCTCCTAGTGACGTCAATGAGAGCAGTGCTAGATCAGTACTGAGCATTTCTGACAATACAATCTTTAATATGTGTTGGCCCAAATTGTCAAAAATCATTTGTGGTTTCATGTTCAAATATAAAGCACAATAATAAGGTCCTCCTTCTGAGACAGGTGTTCAGGATTAAATTACCTGGTCCAGTGGAAATCTGGTAACCTGAAATCACAAATCAAATTTAAATCGTGAAACCTTAGCAAAGTATTTGCTATAGTGTCTCACAGTATCTGAGCTAATACAAAATCATATTTCTGTTCATTTCAAGGAACTTAAGTGCTTTGAATTTCAATAACCTTCAACAATGTATTTTATTTCGATTCTTTCATTTCTCTCATGTAATATTACAATTTCTTCAGAAGTTGCTTTTTCTTTTGAAGTTATTTTTCTTAGCAATATTCCCAAGCAGCTCTCTTAATTAGACATGCTCAATCACACCAAGGAATATCAATACGTATTACAAGTGCCCTTGATGTCAACATGTAACGTAAGGTTTTTTGTAAGGCAAGTAAATGTTTTGTTCCATTTGCTGCAGTGATATTCAATATATATCAGATAGTTACCAACTTCAGGGGCAGATATGATTCCTTCTCTACATGTTATCCAGACATAGCAGATACCCCCTTTTCAGTTTCTTCAGATTTACCCTTTCAATTTTCAGAAAAAAAGAAAACTTTTTCCAGTCAGTTAAAAGTTTGTTTGTGCTCATGTTAACTGCTGCCACAGTGCATGATTTTATTATTCCTTTTTAATTCTGATAATTTCATAAGCTCAAATGGCAGATGAGGGCCCATGTAACATCAATTTTCTCATACCATATGGGTACATTATTACTTACTCCACTGCAAAATTTGTGACTAATGGAAGGGCCTTTCAGAGTAATTCCTTACCTCTAACTGAATATGAAAGACAAAAAAGGATAGTTGCTAATAATGTACTTTTTAAAAACCTCTGTAAACATTTTGCATTATGTTTTAATAACAATACAGTTTTGGCTTTTAAACCTTGTAGAACTAAGAACTCCTAAAAAAATAGAGGTTTCAAAAAAGAACTTTTTTTTTTTTTACCCTTAATAATTGCACCACAAGTTGACAAAAAGCTGAGAATTAAGTCCTCACACTTGGCATACCATTTACATTTTAAAAGTAAATGGAGTAAGTAAATTTCAAAAGTCCTAGCCAAAAAAAAGGTATCATTAGGAAAACAAAAGGAATGCTTAAAATGTCATCTAATTCTATCAAGAAGTTTAGTGATATAAGTTTGGTCTTTTTCAAAGTACTACTGAAAAAGTTTAACATGGAACTTGGAAGAACTGTAGAAAACAAAATATGCTTACTTTAAAAATGAGGTTAACAATACAGGCCAAAATACTTTGTCCAACATGTTTAATTCCTTGTTGCTCAATGGATTTTTTTTCTGTCTCTAATTACAGCAGATGGATCAGGGAGAGTTTTAGAGTTAACTTCCCTGTGGTTGTAACTTGCTTCATTTACAGTAAAGATGACGAACCAACAAATCCATACTCCCAAGAAGAGACGAGGTCTTTAATGATGGTCAGCACCAGAGGATTCTGAAACAAAGACACGATTTAGACTGTTCAAACAGTAGAGCAAATCAACTCAGGAACATAGTTCAGAACCTAGAAGAGAAAACTAACATCTGAGCATAAGAACTGGCAGATTCTGTATCAAACAAAACCCTCACACTACATATATAAACTTGGCCAATACTAAAAATCCTCCTTTGCAAGTTTTCAAGCACTATCATAGGCAGTAAGGGGTTCCTTCTAAACTGAGGTTTATTTATGCTATTATCCTTAACTCAATGGGCAGTATTTTTACTAATTGCACATTTAAAAACATAAATAATGTTTGCATACACAAATTCAACTGGAAGCAAATGGGCTATCTATCATGGCTCAGAATGTTAACTGAGATACAGCAGCTCATGGAAAACTGAATTCCAGTCTGATGTCAGAAGAAACTGTCCATAAATATCTAAATACTACATTACAGAAAATATAAAAATACACATTCAAAGTACAAGTTTAAACTTGTTTCTCGACAGCTAAAGCAGCAGTTACTCTTTAGATCGTGCCAATTTAAGCCACTAGACTAAATGTCTTTTACTATTATTTTAAATAATTCCTTCCCCCCCCAAGTCATTCTACCCCTAAAACCTATGCAAAGGACAGTTTAAGACAAGACATAGTATCTGTGCAAGCTCAAAAATGTTTCTAGGTTATAAAACCATCAATACAACTAAAGCTACATATTTTGAAGTAATCTCTAAGCATTTTCTAAATCCGTAAGTTAAACAACAAACAAAATATGCTAAGTTAATTCTTACTGCACTCACTTAAAAAAATAGAACAGGGTATTAGATATTTAATACTCACTGTCTGCCACTGCTTTTTTTCCTGGAAAAAAAAAAAAAAAAAAAGCAAAGCTGAACAATGACAGTTTAAAAAAGTATTTTTTTTTCAGATAAACTTAATTATACTACCTATGATTTGCTAATTTAGCTTAAACAAGCTCTAACAAGTATATAACATGTACCTTCCATGACATATTTCACTTTAAAAGAAACTAAACTTGGTATTGATTTTTTAAAAGTTGTTTGTTTTTAAGTAACCTAGGCTCCATGCATTTAGAAATTGCAGCCATCAAGATCTTACTTCCTACTTCAATTCAAAAGAAACATATACATAATGGTACTCTTTTACATAATATATGGATATACACAGACATAACATATGGATGTAAACTGAAGTGGTAAGAATACAGTTTGCTTTACAATCTTCCTCTATGAGTAAAATAGTTTATTTTACATTGCCATTGTAATTGTTCTCTTAAAATACTGATTCACAGCAATCAGACAAAAATAGATGAAAAAAATTCCTCATGAGGAAGACTATAATAAGTTAATAAGTTGTGCAATCTCCACCCTTGGATACATTAACTTGAAATTCAAATTTGAAATTCAAATTAATGGCCATGAACAACCTCATCTACCTTTAACTACTTTAAGTAGTGGTTTGGAGCAGGTGAGCTCAAAAGATGCCAACCAATCTAAGTTATTCTACTACATACTCTTCTATAAATATATGTATTATTTGCAAAACTGTTCTCCAAATTGCATAAAAGGCTACAGCTATTTTCACTTTAAAATAATGCTTAGCATACAGTTGCACCATATCAAGGTTTTGGCCCTCAAAACCCTACACCATCACATCTATTATCTAAATCATAAATATAAATAGAAGGAGCATGACATGAATACAAACTTGAAAAGTCTGTCAATTTTGAATTGTCTTTCAAATTAAGTAAGTTAAAGCAAATTTTAAGACTTTTTTTTTTTCCTCTCTGGCTGTTCAACTACTTTTATTTACTTAAACTTGTAGAGAACAGCTTTGGACATGCTACAGATTATTTGGACAAAGCTAGAGAAATGTTGAAGTAACATCACTCACCTGTTCCCACAGCAAGGGGTTCCTTTTTCTGTCAAGTCTGTCTACAGTCTATAACATTTCATTGTTAATGACAGCTAGTAAAGGGTTTGACTTGGAATTTTTTCAACATAGCCTAAACTGAACAACAGAACCTTCAATTGAACAACAGAACCTGTGATTTGTTGCTCCCTTTTGCTCTGAGGAACTTATGCTGGTTCATAATTCCAATCTGGACACCATTCTAAACTAACTGATCTTTTATGGCAAAGATGTGGACTTAAGTAAGAGTGTTAATTTGTTTGCTAGGTATTTTCAATAAGTGATTTCTAACTGTTAAGGATATTCTCATTTACAAACCTTATATATAAAGTAATAGCTAATGAAAACTGTAACGTATAACTTACCACCATATGAAATTTTGTAATAGACATAAGCTGTTAATGCTACACCAACCCATATTTCTTGATACACTGTAGTAAAGTATAATTTCATGCCTTTCAATGACTTTGGAATCATGGTCTGCATCATCTGAAAATTATAAGAGTTTTGCCATAGTGAGTTTTGCAACGGTCCTCTTACCTGCTGTACTTCTAAACATAGCAGCAGCAGTTTACATGTTAAAAAAGAAAAAAAAAAATCCCCAAACATGCAGAAGTACTTACTCCAAAGCACAGCAGTAAAAAATCAGTTAAGGTCACAATTTATGAGCTAAGACAATAAAAAAATATTAAACTACAGCAGGCAAAAGGAGACAAGGGTAGCCAGTGTCAATACAACTGGGAAATATAGGTGCTTGTTAAAGCATTAAAGCACCTTTATGGTAATTAATGCATAATTATGGAAAACCTCACATTTATCATACTTGTTTGGATTTAAATTCAATGAAATTTATTATTGTGGACAGATTTCCTGAAACAATATTGTGCTTTCACCAATACTATAAAGAACACTGCATCTCCCCAAAGCTTCCAATATTTGTAGTTTCAGATGACCAGGGCCAGAGTAGCAGTCATTCTGCTAAAAATAAGGAGACTGAATAAAAAGGAAGGGTTTTCCTACCATTACAAAACACCAAGTGCTATTTCCCATTAACACCCTGCTAAAACCTGGCAGAAACCTCTCTCCCAAGACACAGATGGGCGCAATGCCGTCCAGGCCTATTTTCAAATCTATCCGGAACAACAATGAATTCGCTTTTTCACTAACGAACCACCATAACCCCAGCGCAGCCCAGGGGACCCGCTGCCGGCCCGTGGCCTGATCCCCAGGCCCATGGAAGGGGGAGGGGGTAACGGCAGGACTCGAGCTCCGCTGATCTGTCCTCCCCCCATATCTCCCTTCCCAGGCTGACCCACAACCGCCTCCCCGAGACCACCGCCGCGATGCCCGCCTGCAGCCGGCGAGCCGAGACGCACCGTTGCAGCAGAGAACGAGCCAGCTGCCAGTGAAGGTCACCGAACACAAGCTGTCTCCGCTACCGCCGCGGGGGATGCTGGGAAAGGACGCGTCACCCAGCAAAGCCGTATGACTGCGACGGCGCCCCTGCCGCGCAGCGCCCCCTACCATTGCGGAGGATTAGAGTGCCCTCGATATCCCGGCTTCGACCTGCAGCCGCCCGCACATTATGCTCCTCAACACCTAAATCCTGCCACGTTCCCGCATCCCCTCAACCACTCCAGGTCCTTGTCCAGTCCTTACAGAGCTCATATCGCTGTACAGACAAGTGCGCACTCTCATAGTCCCTTCTTAGCGCCTTACTCCCACTCCCCGTGAAGGGAATGCACTAGGATCCCAGTGCAAAGACAGTGCTGGGATGGGCTTGAAGCGAGTCTTCGTGTAGAGTGTCGCTTAATTGAATGCTTATCCTGGAGGACCAGTAAGCACCCGCCGGGTCAGGTTTAGAAGGGCTGAGGCATCTACGTGCCTGCGAACCACTTCCTCTAGGCGACGAAAAGTACAGAGTGACTGGGGTTCCAGAGCACCTCACGGCCGCTGTTCCGTGGGTGGTAGAGGGAAACTAACCACCCACCGGCTCGTGTGGCCGGAAAGGGCGAGAGCCCTTACCAGCGCAGGAGTGAACCTGTGGATACACTGCTCCCTTCCCTCTCTTTCCCTCTCTTCCTTCCCTTCAGCCTCCCCGCAGCAGAGGAGACGACCCCTTCAGCCACGGGGCGGGGCCTGGCAGGGGGCGGGGCCTGGCAGAGGGCGGGAAAGAGGGTCTGCGTGAAAGAGGGTCTGCGTGAGGTGTGGAAGAGTAAGTGTGTGTTGCTGCCATGTTGCGTAAACTCAGCGAGGAGACTAGCGGCTCGTTCGCCATCGGCAAAACTGTGACTGACGTCGAGTTATTGGGCAGCACACTGCCCAGTCACTCCCGTGCGTCTCTTGCTATGCAGGAGCCATTAGCAGCTGTAGGGTAAGTGTGGGGTGCTGGACTACTGATTTTAGCAGCCAGGAGATGCGCCTCATGCCTGGAATGAAGGGCTGTCTGTGAAGGCACCTGTCCTGGAGAGTGTGTTTGTGGGCCCGGGTGTGCAGGGTGTTTTTGCATGGTCCGGACTGGCTCCTGTGCCTCATCCATTCCATGTGGGCCTGGATGGTGGGTTGTCGTATTCCAGCTTAACACCCTCAGTAATGTCTGTGGCTGCTAAATAAAGCTAGTAACATTTCTGTAATACTTAGGGTTTGACAAGAGGTTCTTGAACCCAGCTGAACTCTAAGCCATTGAAATCTACTAAGTAAGATAGGAGAAATTAGCATGATTGATCAAGGCTTTTGTGCCTAGGCAGAGGCAAATCTTTTGTCTTTGATTAGACAAATAGCTTTTTCCACTCAAAAGCCTGAGCAGATAGCCTATCTGTGGGGCCTGGCAGTTAACAGAATTTACTTTCACAGGTTGTTTTTTTTTTGTGTGTGTTTTTCTTTCCCATCTGTAGAAGGGAGAGAGGGGTTATGCACCCTTAAAAGCCATTTCTGTATGGACAGAATTTCTCATTATTAGACACCTATAAAGTCTTCGAGCATAGATAATAGGCGCATGTGTGTTCTGCTGCATTTGCATACCTGTGTTTTGTTTCACGGTTCTGGAAATGTGCTTACATTTAGGGAGGTTTTGCAAAACTTCAATTTTGGAAAGGTTTAGGTTCAGTCAGAGGAAGTTTCATTTTTATTCACTAGTTTCTTAAGAAAGAGTTTTAAGAGCTGAAAACAGACGAATTTCTCTCTTCCTGAGGCTGCTTGTAGCATAATAGTCTATTTTACTATTTTCTTCCAAAATTTTGGTTTGTTTCTTGGGAAAATCAAACCAAAATTACTTAAAATTTCTTAAATTATTGTTTATATTTACTTTCAAGCAGTATATGATACTATTGATGGAGATGGTTTTCATGCTTCTTCCATCTAAGTTTATATGTAAGAATATGTAGGATTAATACCAAATTTGTAATGATAGTAACAGGTGTGTTACTGCACACAAATGTGTGTAATAACTAATATTTTAGAATTGTTATTGAGACAGTCTGATGGGATCTGAAAGCCTCATGTCTCCCTTAAAAAGACTTGAAGAAGGTGTTTTCTTCCTCTGCCAATGATGCATCATTGTTTTCCAAGGCTTTTAAGATTATCTCGTTAACTATCTCTAGTGTAGCAGTATTAGTAATGGAGCATTTTAGGGAAAGATAATAGATCTCAGGAATTGTGGTTGGAATTTTGATGCTTAAATAGCTGGTTGATGAACTTTTTAATTTCTATGAATATGTTTAACTGAATGGAAAGTAATTTAGACCCTTAAATCCTTCCTTGTTATCAAAACAATTGTGGCTCACATTAAAACCCTTAAAGGCTTAAGTGTAGAAAAAATGGTTATTTTCTTTGATTTCTTGCATTTCATAGGTGTAGCTTTCACCAAGTTAGCCCTTTTTTATAGCCAGTTTATTTGGCTGAAAACATTGCATGCTGTTTGTTTTGCTCTTTGATATCATTATCACTCACCTTTATGCAACCCGATTAGTGTGTGTTGGCTGCCTGCCCATTTCAGAAATACCAGCTGGGAGAGTTTAAGGAACAAAATAGTTTCAGATCAGCTCAAGCAAATCATGTAAGTCATAAATAAAAACTGCTTAAATAAACAGTTGAGTTCTCAGCCAGTTATCTTCAGGGAAATGATGACTGACCTACAGCCATGTTACTGCTATCTGACCTAAGGGTAAACTGAATTCCAGAAAATAGCTCATCTTGGCTATCAGGCTGAGGTGTAGATTCACTTTACAGCATTCTGCAGTAAACCTGGGAGATTTCTTTTAAATACATTTGACTTTTTTTAGTTTGTCTTCATGCTCTTATACCTTTGCTTTTTCTATGCTTCTCTCTGCTTTTTAACTAGACAGGATACCTAATACTTCCACCAGATTAAAGTGTTCATATTCTGTGTAGTTATCTTTTATTTCTGTATTAGAAAAAAACGGACAAAGTGAGGTCTTAGTGGCTGGCATTTTCCCATCCTCTGGATAAATTTATTAACTGTACCCTCTCCAGTTCGGTTTCTCCTTTCCCCCCCAAGTGTGGACACTAGAACTGGACGCAGTAGCCTAGTATCAGTTTCATCAATAGAACATGC
>JAVHNC010055657.1:7898-20361 GCA_034782935.1 Micropsitta keiensis | reverse complement strand
TAAAAATGAATAAACAAACTGAGCACAAGAATAGTATTTTAAAATATTCTTAAAGGCAGTTGCAAAATCATCACCAGACAAATGTTTTCAGCTAAAGTATTTCCCTGGGAAAAATACAGGTTTGGAACAAACAGAACTCATGATAATTTTTGAGGTTCCAGAACTAGAAAACCAAATGGCCCACAAAGCAAGCCATAAATATAAATAGGGGAACAAGAAAAATTGACATCTGTGGGAAAAGGAAGAAAATCTCCTATTTTTTGATTTAATAAACAATTAAGATTGGATATTGAAGAGTGTGTAACTGAAGACATTCACACATGACCCCATAGTTTTTTCCCAGCACTACACAAAGCCTCCTTCTGAGTGAGTTGTAGGACTTTTGTTGCATCTCAGGAGTAATCGCTTGTGATAGGTCTGATTTTGAACCAGAAGTAGAACTTCTTTAAGATCCCGACACTAAATATCTATTGATCTTTATACCTGAGTGTTGTGGGCTTTGTCTAAATTCTTCAAGAATCTACTTGGTACATTTCCTTGGCACAGAATACTTACTCTTTGCAGAGATCTCTCTTTTAATTCAAGCAAGACATCATATTTCTAGAAACTTTTCCATAGGTTGTAAATTACACGTCAGAGCCAAGGCTTTAGATAAACAGTTCTCAAAGAATCATAGAATAGTTAAGGTTGGAAAGGACCTTAAGATCATCTAATGCCAACCCCACTGCCTTTGGCAGGGACACCACACACTAAACCATGTCACCACCAACGACTCCGTCCAACCTGGCCTTGAATACATATGAGCAGTGTCCTACAAAAATTAAGAATATTTTGTCTTCAAGGAATGATTCCTCAAATAATATTAAGCTTATTTCTTTAAACTCCTGTGAATTAAAAAAATTGTTTACTTTCTGTTATTTCACAGTTCTTCTGGACAGAAGAAGTCTGCTACTAAAAAGGAGTAGAAAGGTACCAGTTGGTCCACTCCTCCTTGCCCATGATGCACTGTTGGTGCTAAGTTGGCAGGAATCATGGAAGGACAGATGCCATGAGACTTACCTTTACTATACGTAGAAGTTGGATGACATTCACTGTTATCTAGATTGCAGGTCTCTGTCAACTCTGCTGACCACTTATCACTAACATTATTCATGACTGTTTCCTATTAATCCATTCCTATTGCATATTCCCTTTCTGAGGTCTCTCAGCTAAAGGAACAGAAACAGCTGTCAAATTACTCAGTATTGCCAAAGCATCCTGTCTGTTCCAACAAATTAGCTAGGTTTTAGCATGCCCCATTGGGGTCATATCTCATTCTATATTTCTATATACGGCCAAAGTTTTCTGAAGAAACAAAAACCCAAACTCACAGCACAAGAATTTTCTGTTCATCCCCGCTTCTATTAGCCATGTCATATCTTCACACTTGGAGTACGTACATTTGATAGTGAACTTTCAGCTTTCCGATGTAGAGTGCTCTTTGACCCAGCAAGGAAGTTAGTAAATATTGCACTAGACAGCATTACTAAGGTTACAAAGCTTATATTTGGAAGGTATTTAAGGAACTGGTTAAAAAAATTCTATACCTCTGTGTATTTGTAATATTAAAACAAACAAAAAACTTTTTTTAAAATTTTACTAGAATTACTAATCGAAACATTGAATTTGGGAATATTTCTGACTTGATCCCTCTGCCCAATTTTCCCACCTACTTGAAAGGTCAATATTAATGTTAGGCAAGTTGTTACATATTTTTAGATAGCCTGTAGTTTTTGCAAGCACATTTGATATAATACCTGCAACTTAAAATTGTGCCTCACCTAATTTCTGCAGTATAATCAATCAGTTACATATTTGGAGCACTGCAACTACTACACAGTCATGAAATACTCTCCTGCAAAAAAATTAAACATCACCAGAAGATGAAAGAGTGGGTTTGGATTACCTTCAAATTCATGGACTGAGAACACAATTCATTCAACAATTCTTCCTCTCAGCCAAGTAAGAAAAAAACCCTAAGATAACTTCCTAAGTTTTGCTTTTTTAAGTACCAGTTGCTGATTTGTCTAAGTAGAGCAACATATTTTGTTTAGTCTACAGGTCACCTTCTGGCCAACTATTTCAAGAACATATGACAATATGACTATTTCAAGAACATATGACATATGACTATTTCAAGAACATATGACCTGAATAACTATTGCACACCAGAGGCTGTAAGAGAAAAAAAATTGTCCTTCCACTTACTGTGAAGAACAGAAAAATAATAATACAAAACAAAGTTACACAATAATACTCTCAAATAGGTATTTTTATGGTTACCAATCAACACGTTTTATTTATAAATTTATCATGATCTCTACCAAACATTTAACAAATTGTCCCAGAGTTAAAATACTGAAAGTGCCTCAGGTGCCTTAATCAGGTTTGAAAATGATACTCAAGTTCATTGCTTAGCTGGAAAACTGTATTCTTTCCTATATGTTTAAGGTACATCATGTTGTATTACTATCTTATAATTCAAGTAAAAACACTTTGGGCAAGTGGCCAAATTCCTTCTAAGTCTGTAATGTCTACAAGACACCTCAAATATTTTGATTTCACACGCTTTGAAAGATGTGACTGCATGAAAGGAAGCTCACTCAAAAGTATCACCAGTACAACACAGACCCTACAAAATGCAGAAACAAGCTATCCTTTTTCATATTAACTCCTACTTCGTGACCACATCCCAACTTCACAGATCAGGTTTCGAGACCTGTACGTGCTGTAACTTCCAGGAACTCCTCTAGAAAACTCTCATTTTGTCTTCACTTAAAACTCATGAATTGTGTTACTCGAGAGGAGTCAAGTAAACGTGTGCATAAACTATATAATTTGCTGATTCCTCTTCCTATTTCCTTTTTTCTCCCCTCTTTTAGCTAATGCTTACCCAGCCTGTTTGTCCTCTGTCTTTTCAGAATTGCACTTGTAAGTCACATGATAAATCAACAATACCATCACCATCATCTTCCTTGTGTCATAACTGTAGTAATTCTAATTTCAGTTCTTAGGTAGAAGTCCCTTTTCCAACATACATGCTTTACTTCAGATGTAATTAGAAGCATGAGGCAGCTTTTCTGACTTAATTGTGAAGAATCTGGCATTGACTGCAATTTGCCTTCCGTATGTCAATTTATGTGTTTGCAAAATTAAAACCAGACTAAGATAATCCTTGACCAAGCAAAATGCCAAAAATGAATTCCAGAATCCATAATAAATCCAAGTCCACTTAACAGCAGTCATCCTCATCTCTTTAGGAACTTCTTCTATTATAACAACAAAGAAATGAAAGCAATGGCAACAACCACAACCAATAACAGTGGATAGATGTCAGAGCAGCCTGCTATCAGAAGCATTTCTCTGACTCCGCTTCATTCTTCTGCCACATTCATTTGTGCAACCAGCGACAAGAAGTAGAAGAAAAAGCAGAAAATCAGCATCCACCACATCTTACGCAGGTGCTTCTAATTATATTAGGCACAGACAGAATTTACAAACTTGGGGCATATTTTGAAGTTACATCTGTTTTGCTGTTGGAGTCTATTCCAAAGAAAATAGTTTACCCTACCAGATAGCACCTCATGCAATTCTGAAGGCAACATATACTACCACATTTTCACCATTAATTCTTCAGTCAGTTAATGAGTTCTACCTAAGAAGCCCTCAGAGATACAAAAGGGCAGATGACATTAGCTGGAAAGCTGGCACAGCTGCTCTGGCTGTCACAGAGAGGCTCAGTCAGTCCTGTTCAGGAGGGCTTCCTCTGACCCACCTCTACCGCTACCCTCCCTGACTGCCAGCACTGTGCCATCTCCTCTTCCCCCCCCATCAGCCTTGTCCTGTGTGCTGAAACAACTGGAGGAATGTTTCCAGTACCACGAAAGGAAACGAATCATAAGTATGCAAAAGGATAGAAGAAATCATAAGTTGCTACATTTTGCTTTATATTTGATTGTAGGTGAGCCTTGCTGAACGTTACACACAGATGTTAATCTTCCAGACTTTGTTCTGCTCACCCTAATAATACAACAAAAAAAGAAACCAATTTTCATTGCCTGTCACATCCGCTCCCTTCTCCATTGATACCTGTGAGTTCTACTTAGCACTCGGGAGGATTTTATTAGGAGGAATTAAAAATGTTTCTGAGAAATTTCCAGGTTTATATTTGTACCCGCTGTCTTGTGGCTAGGTGCTGGCAGCAGCCGTCCAGTTCCGCCAACAGGGCAAAATGCTAAGTTGGCAAAGTTAGAGAAAGCACCTGCCTCTTTGCTAAAGCACTGGCATTTAGCAGACTGCTCCAGACCTGTTTCCACCTCCATTCGTGTAAATCTGCAGCACAAGAAGATTCCTGCACCCCAGATCCTGTCCCCTGTGCACATCCCTCTCACAACCTGAACCTCAGCCTCCCTATCAAGTACCACCCACTGTTACTCATCTCCTCCTTGGGTGGTAGTGTCAGCATTTTGAGATGCCTTGGAGAAATAAATTATAAGTTGAATTCTGACATTTCAAATATGGCCTTGTAAGTACTACTGTGTGCATGTATCTGTGCATGCTTACACAAAGGTGCAAAGTTTGGAGTTTGGGGAAACTGATTATTCAGAAGAGGAGCATACAGATAAGAAACCTAGAGCAAACTTCCAGAAAAGGATCATACAGACATTTTCTCAGTATAAATTCTTAAATTCTTCATTAAATGGAAAAAAAAACAACAAACAAACAAACAAACAAAAAAAAAAAAAAAACCAAAACCAAAAAAACCCACCAAAACCAACAAACCCCAAAACCAAACCCAAACAAAAAAACCAACAAAAATAACCCTCAGAAAAACCTGAACCAAAACACCTAGCAGAAGTAACTACAAATAGAATTTACTGATGTTCTGATACACTTAACATGAAATAAACTAAGAAAAATAATGCTAATAGAAACTAATAAAGTTTCTAATGGCAGAATTTTAGTTTTAGTCATGGTGATGTGAATCTTCAACAATTCTACTGTTTTCAGAAGTAGCGTTTCTGCTGTAGCCAAGATCAGCATGGGGTCTTTGAACTCCATTCTCTTGCCTAGAAACAGCTGATAGGAAGCATATAGTTATTTTACTATAAGCTTTTCAACCTTCTATTAACTCTTTTGCCTTTTGGGGATTTATTCCTTCAATATCACTGAAGGTACTATTACTCCTTTCCTTGGTAACTGAGGTTTATATCTAGCAAGGGCAATAAGAAGCATGCTGAAACAACTCTGAACAATACCGGAGGTACTTTCTTAAATGTTAGATTTTTATGGGCTCAAGAGTACAAACGCTGCCCTTTCTAGTGTTTGGCTGATATTCCTGTTGGGTCTAGCACAATACTATCCTGAATTTCATCCTACATAGATACCTACTGATGGTGACAGCTCTACCACTGAAGAAGCCTTTAGTAAAAGAACTGGGTCCCCTCTGGAGCCACTTTGCTATTTTCACTTTTCCAGCTCTTCACTAGTATCAGAAATAAAGACTCAGTTGCAAGAAAGAACCTTCCTTCTCTTGTTGAAATTCAGAAATGCACGAGTAAGCAATATTGTGGTTCTATACTTGGCTTTCAGCTTGAGGAGCTGAACTGTGATCACTTGCTTCCTACAACTACCAGAGAATTCAGGAAAACTGTTAAGATCAAATTATGCCTTTTCAAGGGCAGGCAACTCGCATGGTAACGTGCTGAGCCACCACTAAGGAATGCTCTGGATTCTATTAATACAGGGGCAATTTTGCAGCATTTTCTCCAAATGCGTAGCTTTACAAAAAGGCCTTATTTTCATGTAGCTCACATAGTGGAAAATATGGCTAGAAATTTACTAGTAAAGCACAGCAACATGGTCTTGAATAAAAGAAGAATTATTGTAAGTCTTATGATTTACAAATTAGCAGTTAGATGATAAAGTAGGGTACTGGTAAACACTAAGTGTTAAAGATTAGAATAATATATATTTCTTTGTTACTGACAATGAGACACCAGTTCACCAACTGTAGTGTGTATGCATAAAATGATTAGACTAGGATTCAGTTTTGATGCATGTGTTCAGGAACTGGGTATTCATTTAACATCTTATTTTTTTTCTAAATATTGAGTCTTTCTTACATAAATGTGTGGTAAACATGGAAAAAGGGATGCCATATCATACTGCTTTTAAGATAGCAACACCTAGCAAGCTCAATGGCTAATCAAAACTAGAAAGCAGCCGAACTAAATCTCCAGTCAGTACGAGGGGTTTCAAACTATTCATCTAGAAAACCATAGCTCCCATTTGCAATCTGGATCCTGCAGTGCTCGTAAGAACAGTGTCCCGTGAAATCTGCTCCGTGTTAAATATCACCCTCCCCTGCTACACACAAAGAGTTACAGTGCAATTTCACTGTGTTAAATTAGCAGAACACTTAAGCCTTTGTAAAGCCACTTGTGTTTCTCAGACTTAACATACTACTTTAAATATGCACGTAACATGTTGGGATCCAGACTATTACCAAAAATTTATGGGATCTTAAAATTACTCCTGGGAATTTTCTGATCATTGACAAAAAGACAAATACAAGTTAAAAATTAATAGCTATGTGATAACACAAATGAGAAAACTATTAAACGCTGACTAGGTCTCTAGCATACACATCTGAGCACTGCTACTAGTTATCACCTTTAACAAAAGGATGTTTAAACTTACACTAGGTAGATGTAACATAACCACTTTAAGAAGAATTGGGGAATGGTTTCTGGACAAGAATAGATTTAAAGACTCTTCAGCTTTGGTATGAGTTGCTCCAGACAAAAATATTGAAATTATAATAGAGAAAGTGGTCTAATAATTATTTCTTAGTGTTTCTCATCATTCAAAAAAAAAAAAAAAAAATAGCAGTCACCTGAATATGTTATCAGTCAGTAAAGTTAAAAATAGGAAATACTGTTTCACATACTGCATCTTAAAATGGTAGCATTCATAGCTGCAATATTTTGAACATCAAATGTGTAAATAGATTCAAAAGCCAATTAAGCAAATTGGTCTCATTATCAAACATGATGGTGAGGATGTTCCCACTTTAGAACATCTTTGATAGCAGATCCCTAAAACCTGGGACAGTGCACTGGGAAATGTTCACTGCATGCCTGCTGGCTTCCACTCGTGGCCACTCTTTGGGACAGGACTCTTGGTTAGATGGATCTTGGGTCTGACACAGCGTAGCCATGCTTATTTTGGTATAATTGCATGTGAATGATACAAGAGCATCCAAGTGTTTTCTAAAGATAACAGAGAAGGAATTGGCATGTTCCAGCTTTTTCAATGATCATGAGGTATTAAATTGTTAAGTCTTTAACTCCAGTTGTTCTGCCTCTGGTAAAACTGTGTGCTTCCCTCAATAGACAGGCAAACTTCACTAGTTCCTGAGTAGACACTAGAAGGGTCCTGGGAGTAGACAGAGTTTCAGAATGGAAAAACCTGAGAATTGCCAATTCAAATAGCTCCCTGTCTTTTAGGAGCTTTGTGCCTTGCTGTATAGGAAGATATAAACAGAAGCTCTGTTTTCTTTTAGCATTTTCATTTCAGTTCATAGTCAAATCAATCTCCTTATTTATAAAAAAAAAAATAACAGGAGCTTCAATCTAATAAGTCTGCAAGTCTTCTCTCCCATCTCACACCATGCTGTGCCTGATGCTCCAGCAGACAGCCAAAGCCCATCAATATACCTGTGGAGAGCCTCTAAGCAAAATCCTGCTAGTGGTCTGAAACTTGGGTGCTCCCAAGATGAATCCTTGGAAAACAGGAGTTGTCAATGCAAGATCTCTGGTACTGCCTGAGCCAGTAATCAGGAATGCAGTATTTTTCAGCTGATTTCCTGTGGGAGGACTATGTGATCATGCTACATATCTGTGTGCCCATCAGATGGGTTTTGCTCAAATTGCTGCTGTCCCTGATAATGATGGCCGACTGAAGGGAAGTCCTGAACTTAAATAAAAAATAATAAAAGAAGGCTTGAACTTTCAATAATTATAACTCCCATTAGTTCACCCTGAGAACCTTCTGTCAGAGGAATTCAAACTCTTCATCTCTCTCCCTTATCCTAAGCATGGGAGTTTCTCCTCCCTTATTCTTCATTCTCTCCTAACCTTGGAGAGACTATCCCGTCCCCATAGGGGCAATTGCAGTTTAACAGCTTGCTCTTTGTCTATGAACTTTTTGTGGCTGTTCTAGTGACTTGTGTTAATCACTACCACAGCAACATCAAGTATCTGCTTACTCCAAAAACCGGAGGTTGGGACTGGAAAATTCATTTAGTAGGATTTAACCCTGCTAGTAAACCTCTCTCAAATTGTACAGTTTACTTTGTATTCAGGGCGGGGTATGCTTAAGATATTTTATTCCACTTTCAATATTTCTTTCACAAATTGTTCCAGTTTGTATTGTATGAGACTTCAAGGAAGTTTTACCTTTTCTTTAAAATGAATCCTTCATCTGCAGGGTTTCTTTTTTTTTATAAATCAAATTAGGCTGTCACTAAAAGAGCTAAGAACCCCTAGGACTATAATGCTCGCCCAGACAAATGCACATTCCTGTCTGTAGAGACCTAGCTGGAATGTCTAGCATCAGAATTTCGCATTTTGTGTAGTCAATTTTATTTCACATACTAAGCCACAAGCCCATTATAGTTGAAAACAGCAGAAAGTCTGTTTTAAATTAGGTGATGCAAATACAGTAGTAACAGAAACCACAGAAAAACACAGGCATATAAGATATATGTACATACAAGGCAACCAAGTATGAAATGCAGGTATCTGTTAAGATGCTTTTCCAAGTCACAGTTTTTAGTGAATAGTACTAACAAATAAAGCAAAATTAAATATATTAAATGAACGAAAAGGCAATGCAGTGTTTTACATTTCCTATGTACTGAAGTTCTACGAAATACAAAAGCAATAGAAACAGGTAATAGCACAATGTCTTCTATGAAGACACACTATATTAAAGCAAGGGGTCTCTTCCTTTGAATGTACAACTAGAAGAAACAGTACAATACAAACTGCTAAAGAAGACAAACTTTGCAAGTCTTTTATGAACAGAAATACCCAAGATGGAACTAGCTTTAATGTGGAAACAGAACCAAATGGCTGACAACATACATTTTTTAAATAGAAATGTTCTATTCTCTAAGTAAGATTATGCCTGATGCTGTGATTTGATGAAAGAAACCATTTTTGTTTGCATGGTGAGACTAAATCCATAACAGTAGGTCAGTGGGCTAAAATAGTTCAATCACTTTTTAACACAAAAGTGCTGAAATTATTAGATTATTAATAGAAAATTAATTTAGCATTGGGAATACTTGAAATTACTTGTTGTTTGTCCAGCTCAGCTCTAGCCAGCTATGATTCTAGCCATAATACATTGTTCTAATAGTTCAAGGACAAAGGAGGTTATGAATAATGGGTTAGTGTCTACAGAATCCATGTCTACTCTAGTTTCATATTTTCAGGCCAAGAAAAATTGCCCTGTTGAGGTGATAAAGCCTTGATTTATATTAAGGAAGTTCATTCAAGAGGAGCTGACACAAACAGTAAAGACGCTGTGCCTATTCATTAAAACAAACAAACAAAAAAACCGAAACAAACCACCCTGAAGAAATACTGAAGAAAATAGTATTTGCAACTCTGTAGAGCATTTCTGTAGGGTTTTCATTTAAAGAATGAAAGCAGTTGAACCATGAACATTATGAAATATTAAGTTAAACACTAATAATAAAGTATTTATGTAAAAATTCTATTGTACAATCACAAGCTGACTCAGAAACAGTTGAGAAACTACAATCTTTTCTGTTGAAAAAGGCTGGTGACATAAAGCCTCTCCTCTCTCCTCTCCTCTACTCCTTGAAAGGTGCCACAGGGTGTTTATCTTGCAGTAGTACTGGCACTACAGATAGCAAACTTTGCTTTCATGTGGTTTTGTTTGTTTTGTTTGGGTTTTTTTGCATCCCATTAAGGAAAAGAAGAAAGAATGTCCAAATGGCTCATTTCTTGCTCCATATCTGTCTAGCTCTTTTCCTCCCCCCCGCCATGTCTGTCTCTTCTAGAAATGCATTTTACTTTAAGAAGTTCATTTTCCTTCCCCTCTTTTTCTATAGTATTTATCTTTCATGTAATACACAATGTGTATTTAAAAATCAATTCTTATAGAAATTACCTTCATATTCAAATCCATATGCCAATATACTATGTTTATTTTGAATTCACGTGACACTTTAAGATAGCCTGTCTTATATTTGGCTAAGATGAGTCAACACAGCAAAACAGGCAATAACAAACTATTCTTAAAACTTACACACTTTGACAAATTAAAAACATTTCCTTTTTAAATGACATTGTAACACATCCACTATACAGTTTATCCTCACTTATTATTCATTTTACCAAAATAAGTAGTGAATAGGAGCATGGGTGAAGCTAGAACTTAAAAACAATTAGTCTTTGGTGCTGAAAAGAACATTACAGTAATAAGTTTATTGGACCTAGCCTGACAGAGTCAGCCTATAATTCAAAAACTGAATTCCGACAGAATAATGAAGTAGATTTTTTACCATCTATCATTTTTTTAGCCATCTCTGTATTTGGTTTCTCTCAGCTGTCTCAAACAGTTAGCTGGGATAGCGTGGGAATGATATGGATGAAAGGGATTCCTCCTCCCCTTTAAAGTATTCAGTGTTCTCATATTCAGACTTGATACATAGCTAATAAATGTCTTCTCATCTGCAACTGTAAATAATCACTGAAAGTAGAAAAGATCTGTACAAACTTTTTTCTTAAACAGCAAAGCAAGCATCCTTATATCAGGAAATTCCCTAAAAAAAAAAATCCTGAAGTTTTTAAATAGGTACTTTCCAATAAAAGGAATTAATAAGATTTACGCCTAAAGCAAGGCCTTTATCTGTAGTTCATTATTATGTCCAGAGACATGTGGGTCTTTTGGAAGCTTGGTTCAATTTTTGCAGGTTTTTTTCCTTCACATTTTAATTAACTTCTGCATTTTAACGAAGATGCAGTGTAAACCCAATGGGATTAGAATTTTAACAGTTACACATTTGTAGAATGCAAACTGAGAGCAAGTCTTAGTAAATATGGACTAATATGTATTTTGAGAATCTGTTGTATAGCTTCCTCCTTCATACTAGAAAGGTTCATAAGGAACAGGAACAAACTGTGGACTCTGGTATACTTTGTCAAGCCACAAGAAAAAAATCTGTTGATGGAAGTAAAGGTATCCAAGACTTGCATGCCACCAGGAAATATGGATCAAGACAATTCACTTCCTTTAAAACCAAATGCTACAATAGTCTGTGAATTTTTAACACATTCTGAAGGTGTTTAATAGCAAAGATAACTCAAAAATTAAAAAAAATCAAACAACAAAACAACAACAATAAATCACAAGCAGTATTTATTATCAAACTATCTATAAGGCTGCTCCGTGTTAAATATCACCCTCTGATATTCTCTGAATGTCTGACAGGCATTGATTGTCCATATGTTGCAAAGAACCTTGCTTGTAAGCACCTTCATATTTATTGTTTCCATTACTAGTAATTAAACAGATCAGTGGCTTTTATTCTTCTAAATGTAAGGCATCCTTTCAGTTGAAGATAAGAGTATGCTTTTATTGCTGGTTTCCATTTATCTCAGATACATTAACTTGGCATAAAGTACTTTTCTTCTAGCTTCACACTGGTGTTGATGCCTTCTAAAACCTGAACTCTTTTCTCCAAAAAAGAGGTGTCTTGCTGTATTCACTTGCAATGTTCACAACATGGAAGTGAATATTGCAAAATAAATGGCTGTCTTACAAGTCATCACCCAACACCTTTTCTATGACTTTAATTCTTTAGATTTATCTAGGTGGGTGCTTAATTCTTGTTTCACTTCTGGCACAGGTCTAAGTTTTCTAAGCTTTTTTCTGTTGTATGATTAATATTGGGAAAAAAAAATGAGTTATTCTGCTTCAGTGAAGTGAACTCTTGTAAAAAAAGATGTCTTACAAACAGAGATTGGTGGAATTATATGTCTGCTAGGGAAAATGCTAATGAGCTGCTTTTTGTATTTTGTTAGGGAGAGAAATATATGAACGCATGCATATAGATAAAGTAGATGACTATTTCTTTCCGCGATTCTATCTTCTTGAATATATGGAAAATATACCATTTGCTACTACCAATAATAGCTCACAGCTTCACTGAACTACCCCAGTTCCATTGTCTAAGGTTTTGAGAGATGAAGGCAAGGCTTTGTCTGTGACTCAGCAAACTTTTGGGGCTAAGGAATAGCTCAATGTCCACTGATTAGGGAGGACAGATAACAGTAAAAGAAATTTGATGCAGAACAGCACGGTTAGTACTCATTAGCTCAGG
>JAVHNC010053935.1:0-10066 GCA_034782935.1 Micropsitta keiensis | reverse complement strand
TGATATAAAGGAACAAATCTAGGAAACTATTTTATCAGTGAAACATACTAATTAAAGTGCAGTTTAAAGACAATAATTAATGATTAGGTGTATAATTGCTCACAGTAACCATCCATGGGAAGAGAATTTTGCCACACTAATATATACTCTGTGATCAGCAAAACAAAACAGAAAATAAGACTGGTTTTGTTCCCTTCTAAAAGCATCTTTAAGTATAAACCATTCTTGCTAGCCATTCCTAACACAAAAGGGAGAAATTGAATAGAGTGAGCCTGTAATTAATTTTTTGGCAGAAAAATCTGGTATAAATCTACCAGCACTGATCCACACCACATTCTCCTTTTTTATGGCTATGTGATGTTTTGGACTTCAGATTTGTTAGACATCATATCTTCTGGACTTCTTAATACACCAGCAAATATTTGCTGGACAAAGGATGTTAAATACTTTCTTTACCTGTGCCAGTGTTTGACTGCCTGTTTGTTTCTCTGTGTTCCTCACTGTTGTCTCTGATCACAACTAGCTCTTCTAATTCCCTTTTTATTTCTTTTTCTTCACTCTTAAGTTTTCTCAATTTATTATGCCTTATTCTCAGCTGATTTTTTTTGGCTGCTCAGCGCTTCACTTTTCTTGTCTCCAACTCCATCTTACACAATTTCAATCCTTATTACTGAACTTCTTGAATAAACAGAATAGCACAGTAAAACAACACGACAGAACTACAACTCTGAAGAAAATGTCTC
The DNA here is from genome assembly GCA_034782935.1 of Micropsitta keiensis. Classification (NCBI taxonomy): domain Eukaryota; kingdom Metazoa; phylum Chordata; class Aves; order Psittaciformes; family Psittacidae; genus Micropsitta; species Micropsitta keiensis. The sequence continues at coordinate 9,323 of JAVHNC010053935.1, read as the reverse complement.
AATTTGTTAAAGCTATTACACTGAAAAATAAGAATTAAAATGATACATAAAAAAGAAGGGAAAAAAGAAAACAAATGGTTTCTTACCAGATGTAAAAAAGACGATTCACCAATGCGGTAAAAAATGCCTACTTTTAGACCAGCTGGCATACAGTATATTTAAAGATACTGGGCTTGAAAGAACCTGCGGAAATGGACATAGTACTGCTATCTGCAGTAATAACAAGGAGGTTTTTTTGTTTGGTGTTTTTTTTCCAAGCTTAGAGCAGAGCACCACCATGCTCAATCACAGCAGCAGTCCTCGATTCATTTTACTTTTGCGAAACCAGGCAACAGAGATGTCTCCAAGGAAAGTTCATAGTGTTCAGATTGCTCCAAGTTAAACCTCTCCATTTACATGTTCCTTCCAGGCAAGACTGGTGAGATGTTTTCTGAAGCTGAGTGCCCATGTTTCTCCCAGATCCATAGAGAAGATACCAGACAACATCTCACGGCCTGGGATGACTGTCAAGTCAGGGAAAAACTGAACCACTAAAGAGAAATCGCTACACTTCATATTGCCTCAGTTTTTCGTTGCTGAAGCAATAAGAAAATTAATTTCCTTTAAAATACTTTTCTGTAACAGGATTAATTACGCTGTAGAACATGTAAAGTTGGAAATGCAGATGTTATCATTACCCTATAAGTGTCATCTCCCCTTCTTAAATCTTAAGAAACAGTCCTGATTTTTTTTGAGCAGCAGTGGATTCATGACATTAATTGGGAATAGCAAAGAAATTGCTTCTATTCATACACTTCAAATTGATTGGAGACCTTATTTGGTTATAAAACATGAATACAGCTCTCAACAAATAATCTGCCTAGGCACACTATTTATTGTGTAGATTCTTATTTTTTCTTTCTATAAGATAAACAGTCCCAGTCTTCTCATCTCAGTGCATCTGAGATTTTTTTCAAAGGCTGTAGTTATCCATTCCTAATACCAAAAGTCTAGCTTATTTTATAGGTTTATCATAACACTATAGACAAATATCGATCTGCTTAAAATCAGTTGTTTTCCAGTCTTTGAAATAAATGGGTGAAATATTATTCATATGTCTAAGACAAAGTTTATAGTTGAGTTTTTTGGCAGAGATAAAGAGAGGTTTATTTTATTTCAAAGTGAATTGCAGGGCCCTGGACTGTTCCTGGACTGGCAGTTTAATAGGCAAAGCTAGGCTTCTCAGTAGCATCAGGCAGCAGGTATCTATGGATTCCTTTTCAGTTTCTATTCTATACTGTCCTGGGGAAACAGGAAAAGCTGAATATGTTCAAAGGGTTTGGTTTTTTTAATAGAACCTACCTGATTATTATTTTCAACTGAAAATATAAACTTTTCTAAAGACTTCGGAAGTGTTTTGGGAAAATCAAAGTTGTGGTTTTGAAGTCTTTATAGATGGAAAGCGGAGGTGCCATGGGCTGCCCAAGCAAGGAGCAAGGCAACTGACAATAAACCTCTCAAAAATAATTTCATTCATGAAATGAGATTTTTTGGAACATTTCTGAACTGTAAATAATATAAAGGTTGGTGCTTCAAGATTAGAAAAAGTTAGAGGATAATTTATTTTCTGTGTGTTTTGCAAAATACAGAAATCCAATTTCCAGCTACTTTTTCCATTACCTGAAATAAATATTAGGGTCTGATCACACATTTAATAAGAATATGCATAACTTTCTGGAAATTTCATCAGGAGAAAGGATGATGTAGGCAGTATAGACAAACTACACAAAGTTTGTAGTTTCCCCAGAGAAAAGAGGCACTTTGGCTCTGGGGAAAAAGAATGTTTTCTGTATTATAACAAAACCCATTTTAGACTGTTAAAGGAAGATCAACTTTTGTAGTTTCTTGGACATTTTTCTTTGTGCTGAAAAGGCTTGGTCTTTTGACAAAATTTATTTCAGCAGTACTGTTCACCTGCATAAGTCTTTTAAAATGGATATTCAATTAGTAATCTCAGTCACTGAAGGACAGGCTTTCAATAAATCCAAAAGATACTTCCCTAAAAGTTGTGAGTAGTTATTATGGAAAGTACTGACAGGTTTTGGAATGACAGACACCTAACACAGCATATACATTATTGCAGAGATGTGAAAGTCCTCTTCAGTCTGCGGCAGAATTCTTTTGCCATTAGGTAAAGAAAAAGCTCCCCAGTAGGGAGGATTAATGACAACTCTGATTTAATAATTTGCTTGCCATTTTTGGCCTTCTTCACGGGTTACTCCCCCTTTAGCTGACACTGGAAGGCCCTGCTGTGAGCCAGATTAGGTTCTAAAAGAAAACACAGCAAATCCCTGGCTCAGTTTGGAGCAGAATCCTGCAGAAGTTGTTCCAGCCCAAATGAGGGAATGTCGTGCTACAGCGTGAACACAGTAACAGTGCAAAGGCAGGACAAGAGATACTTAAGCTACTGCAGGTGTTGGTGCTTTGTCTTCATCCTTAGAGTTGAGCTCCAAATCTCAGTAACAATAGTGAGAAACTTATTTTAATAAGAAATCATTTTATATTTGTTTGCAATTAATTAAATTTCTGACTACTTTGCAGTGAAAAGCTGTAGCAATTACAAATCTTTATAACAATTAATATCCCAAAGCCCAACAAGCAGAAAGTCTCATTACAATTTAGACCAGTTATATAAAAAGTTGCAAGCATAAGAAGGAAAACAGTTCAGCTCTTAGAGCATTTAATTTGACAGAATTATTCTGCCCTGCCTCAGTTAATACTGCCATTTGTTAATACAGCACATAATTTGATTTAAAAGTGAGACCAATTCAGAGATCTCACGTCTTGCTATCTATATGCATTTTCTTTACATAGTTACTGAATAACTTAACTCCTTGGAAACGCACATTACAGTGAAATATAATATTTTGTCAGATTATTACCATTACTAAATGTACTGTTACAGCATAAATCCTTTGAAGTGTGTCAGGACCTACCTAAGGTTTGTGACAGATTGAACATAAAGGCTTGCACTGGCCTAGGAAAATCCTAATTTCCCAATTTTATGACAGCTATACAGTGGGTAAATGCTGAAGTCACTGATTACATTTGAGTCAAATATTTATTTACCAGCTGACAAACTGTTAGTCTTGGCAAGACATACAAAAACTGATGCTAATTAAGGAGACAGTTTCCTTCTGATGAGATCCAGCAACCCATAAAGCAGGTTTTCAGACAGAAAACTCACTGTCATTTCAAAGATTTCTTTCTCTCTGATAATGGCACAATTACTTCCATTTCCTGCACGTTACATTTCATGACATTACAAGAAACAACATTCTTCACCTTACCTCTTACATTTCTTTACCACTGTTTAAAAAAAAAAATGGTGTAAACTAGCAAACGTAATTGTAATATTGTGGAACCATCAACGTAGGAGATGCGATTGCTTTATATTACGACTCCAGTCTGCCAGAAAACAACACTTACCCTGTTTGATGAACATGCGATGATACTGGCATGATACCAACAGGAAGCTGCAAAAACCCATGCCAGAAAGTTTCTGCAAAAGTAGGTCTTCAAGATAAAGCATTTAAGAGCTGACAGTATCATAGGTTTCGATAATTTTCCTTAGTATGCGTTTTCCAGTAGGCAATATAGGACCAGAATAATTGATTCTAATCTGAATGTTAACATTGACATTATTATTGTGCTTGGCAGGAAATGAGGACTAATGACTAAAACCTTGATAAATAGAATAAATTCACTTAAGTCATATTGAATTTGATTACTTGCCATGTACTATAGTGAAATATTCATTTCAGTCCACATTTGTACCATTATGTCTGCAAATTGCTCTTTTTGTTTTGTTAGACAACGCCTCTTGCTTTGAAAAGGCAACTCATTACATCTGAAAGTTCTGTCTAAGCAGGTATGTTTTATAATGCTACAGTTGTTAAATGCGGTATTTCAATCTTGCCACCCTGTTCAGAACAGCCACAGACACTGGTGTTTGTTCACTTTAAACAGAGCTGGTACTGTAGAAGATGGAGGGGGTGGGAACTTTCCAGTTGAGTTTGCAAACAGTGAGTCAGAGGTGATATAATTTCGTCACTTGTGAGAAGGGGATGCCATAAATACACTTAGGAAAAAGTTCTGACTGTGCTGGGCTAATGATTTGCCACAGCATGAGGTCAGCACCTAGACAGCTGCCGATAGCACTGTCCTAGACGGAGGATACCAAGAGTCACAAATAGGAGATACTGCACAACATGTATGTGAGAGGCTGTATCTAATAGTGACCTACCAAAAATGACGGTGGTTCATCTTCAAAGTGTACTTCAGGCTTCATCCTTTCTGCTTGAAAATACTATGTTGAGCACTGATGTAAACTTTAACAATCTCTAATGACATACCATTTTCTGTGAGAGAAGAACAGGAACTGGCATAAATGATTTCAAATATTTTTCACAGTTATAATTTTAAAAGTTAAATAGGAATTAGAAAAAGTTGCAGAAAAATACCTAGTGCACTAGGATGAGTGGTGGCAACAATGAGAAGGGTAAAGAAACAGGATGGCCTCGATGTGCTGGGTTGGGGTAAGCTGCATTTGAATTTCAAACATCCCCAATGGCTCTACTCAGCAGAAATGATCTGCATCTCCTTTGTGTAAGTAATATCTCAGCAAGCCTTGGAACAAATCCTCACACCCTACTGACTTTTAATACTTAGCAGAAAATGAGTTGCTGAATAAAAGATGCGACAAGTTAAAAGGGTCTATTCATTGGGAGTCAAAATAAATGTTGCAGAGAGTTGGTGCTTTGGCTGTCAGGAGCAGGTGAATTACGTTTCCACTCTCATCCCATCTCTTGCAACTGCTTACATCTTCTGTAACACATACCTGGGGATCCCTCTTCATGTGAAACTTAATCTGTTTATGTGGAGGACAGTTAAGAGACTCGTCTGCTGCTTATTAAGGAATGTAGAAGGAAGCCCAGGATAAAGATCCTGTTTTAAAATAGTGCCCAGGAGAGAGAAGGGAGGCAGGGGATTGGATTGTGAGTATTAGAACAAGTTTAGCTGTCATTATTTTTTCAAGCATTGAGAAGTCTGAGGAGCCTTTCTAATAGTGAAGATTCAATTCTCTGTATGGTTTAGGGGCCGAGAGACAGGATTAGTCTTAAAATGCTGAAGTGAAAAAGAGTTGCCTCCTATTTCAGAAAGGATGGAATAGATACAGAGAGGGAGGCTGTGAAAGATGGTAAAGTCTTGATTCCTGCCCCGCCTCCTCCTTTAAACACTCATTAACTGAAAGCACCAGAAAGGCTCTAAGAATTTTGCAAGGGTAGATCTAGATGAGGGCTGAGCTGTGCTCAACTGGCAGCGTGTGCAGAGCTCACCTCGTGGGTAAAGTGCTGGTAAGGGCTCTAGAAAATTCCTGAGAGAAAATGAGTCTGAGGAACCAGTATCTCACTGAAACCAGCTTGTAAACACTGATGACGAGTTAAAAGAGTTTCCATGGCAGGCTGGCAGCCTTCTGCCATTGACTTATTGCATGAAAAGAATGCATTCTTTCATTCCTGTAGTAACCTGCAAACACTCCTTCTGAATAGGTTTTTTTTATTCCTCTTATGTCAAATTCTTATTTTCATCATCCTAAATGCCAGTGTTAGAAGTCTCTTGTGACACGTGTGAAGGAAGCCAAAGAACTAACACTTTTAATACTAAAAATCACCTTGTGTCTGTTGTGCGTTGCCACAATGCTCCAGCTCACTCTATATGGGTGGTAAATCTGCATCTTAAAGATAACTTTTTGTACCTGGAATCCAGAATTGCTCAGTTTTAGTTTAGATAGCACTGGTAGCACTTTTATGGCTAATGGGGAAAACCCCAAAACTACCTCGAACAACCCCACCAGGCCCCCATGCTTTATTCAAATTGATTCTAGAACAAATGTATACTGATAGAAAAAAACACATAACGAAATCTTGTCTTCTTAAAAAATATAATTCCTATAGAACTATTCTTTCACTTTGCTTTTTCCTCACCAAACCAAACAAAAAGTCCCTCAATCCCTTCCAAAAAAAAACTCTACAAGAAAATAAAATAAAATAATCAATCAAAACCACCCAGAAGGCTGAAATCCAGATATATGTTATGAAATGCATTTCAGTGTACATGTTCTATCCTGTAGAGACTAGAAACTGTGGTACCCACACTGCATGGCTGACTTGTGAATGTAACTGTAGTGTGTTAAAAATGCTCTGGATTTGCATGACCTCAACCCTGTCAGCACAGACTGTTCTCTGTTTTTCACATGTGATTTTATTTCTGGCATTTATGCTTGAACAGTGCAGAAAGACCATTCACAGGGAACGCAGAGTTTGGGGACTATTGTTGAGGCAAATTCACATCTTAATTGCTTAGAAAAAGGACTTAGAAGATCCAACATTTAACAGTAGAATTAGGAAAAGCCATGCCAAAAGCAGAGGCTTTCAGCACATGACACCAGACTACTTCAGGTTTCTTAATATTGTAGGCTCATCCTCAGTGCCTTGCACTGACTTTCCTCCCTGCCACAACCTATGAGTTGCTGCAGGTTAGTGACCAACTTCATTCTTGGTTCCGTTCTTCTTTTCCCTGTATCTTCCTCTTGAAATAATTGTCTGTAAAGTGACAAAGTTTGGTGCCAGACAGCAGCAAGGGCAGGTAGTTTTACAAAGTAATTAGCTCAGTAAAGCACTGTTCCAGTGCTTGCCATGTGTAGGTAGGTGATGTTCAGCACCGACTTTCTGTCCTAGCTCCTTAGGTGTGGGAGCAGTACGAGGATGTTTTCAGTTTTGGAGTCAGGCTCCGGGGTTAAATGATAAAAAAAGAAACAAAATGAGGAATTGCAAGAGCTCAAAAAAAATAAAAGAGGAACATAAGGAGTAAAGAATATCAGTGTAAAGGAGCAGGTTAGGATACAGAACAATTCATACTGAGATGTATTCATCATAGTATAGCTAGAGATTTTGCCATTACTCTTTTCACTCAGTTTCATTAAGGAATTAATACACAAAATATTTGAGTTTCGTAACATTGTGGTTTAGTATGATGATATGCTGGGGGTTTTGACATTTTCACTCTTATACATCCATCTTCTTTCAGGTGTAACACTGATTAAATTTTAAATAGAGGAGACATGAATTAAGATGGGTTTATTTGCTGCTCACATTTGGCTTCTGTCATTGTTGCACATGACATTAAAACAGAAAGGGCAACTTGTCTAGACCCCACTGAATCACTCGGAGTCCTGCATATGGTTTCTATTAATCTTTTGTTTTCTTGAAAACCTGTCCTTTTTTCCACCTTCCCTTCAACCTATAAAACTCCGCCTGTCTCATAAGTCTCACCGCAAAACTCATTTGTGAAAGTCTGATTCTGCAAACATTTGCCCACATGTGCATATAAAACTTCAGGCTACATCTTCTTAATGTCTTCAATATGACTCAAATAATTGAAGCTCAAAGCATACACAAGCTGTTTTAACTCAAGATAGAAAGTAACTGCCTTCCATGTCACAGTAGATCAGCATTCTGTGATCTGATGCATGGCAGTGGTGAAATTCAAAGGCAACCTCAACATCTGACACTCACCTCAGGTAGGATAGCCTCAGGCAACACACAGACAAGGGAAATCAGCCAGGAAGGGAGACAAGGCATGTGATCAGAGGCATGCTGGCGCCCTAAAATAATAAAGCATAAAATAGTCCTAGTTACAAAACCAAACCAGTAAACTGTTTTCTTTTGAGAAGGTCTCAGATACTTGGGCTTATACCTACTCTGAATAATTCCCCTCCAAGGCAACGATGCACCAACTGCTACATGGTACTTTATAATCCATGTTACAATACAAGCCTACATAGATGCAAAAACACATACGCACACTCACCAGTGCAATCTTATATGCAAATAACAAAATAACCTCGATAGGTTGATTTACTGTGAAATTAGCTGTGGATTTCCTTAGGGAAAATCATCAGCCTTTTATTTTTGACTGTTTTCTTCTTTTCCCTCAGAGAAAGCAATACAAAAAGGCAGGCAGGAAGGCAAAGCTTTCCATTACAATAGTCACCAGCACAAGAAACTCATGGCACAAACCCACTAAAACTATTCAGACAAGTATTATTTCTTATCGATGAAAATAACAGTTAGCAATTAACTATTTTGAACAGAATACATATTTCACAAGGTATCAGCTAACTTACTTTCTATGATGTAGAGAAGTTTATCATGATACACAGAAGTATCCATCATAGTTAATTTTACTTCATTCCACAAACACCTTAGCAGCAGAAAGATATTTTCAGATGCTGCTTCGGTTTGTTTAAGGTGAGGTCACTAAAACAAATATTAAATGGGAGAAATATGGGTTTCACAAGTTAGAAAAGCAAGTTTCTCAAAACAGTTCAAGTGCAATTTCTATTGGGTTCCTCTGATACTCATTAGAGAAGGGCCTTCCCCTCATGGTCACCTGTATTGGAAGAAAAAATATCAGGTTGTTATTAAAACAAGGTAAAGGATACCTAGTGGGTATCAGTGGGTTGGGTATCCACTGTGGTTTTCTGTGTGACAGCTGGAGCTCATAAATATTTTTTGTTCCTTTTCTCCATCTTGTGCATATTACCTATATTATTAATATAAACTAGCATACAATTCGTCGGTTGAGCAAAGACATTTGCTAGCAATAAGGACTCACTTTTAGTACTTAAATAATACTGCGTTTTCCAAGTTCGATGAAAAGAAATTCTAAGGAGGAGAGACTCTTCCTGCTTAATAAGAACTTACATACTAAATTACAAAACCAAGTATTTGAACTGTGCAAGGCAGGGCTTTTATTCCTCTAGGAGAGCTGGTGCTAAAAAGCCACTAACCTTTTCTTCACAGACAACATTAATATCTTAACAAAGTTGGTGCTTACAAACACATAGTGTCTCACATGCATTGTTTTAATCATACTTTCTTAGGGAAACAATCCACTCATTAGGAGTAATATTTTTTTATATGAATAATTTGTTTAATAATTGCATATAAGTTTGGGGTTTTTTTCATTAGGCTGTTTCTGGAAAGAACATGCAACAGCTGAAGTTTCTTCAAGTACAGAGAATAAGTTTGGATTTGTAAAACCAGAAGCATTGATTTTTTGTGTGTGTGTCAATGTATAACGAGGTGCTGTATAAAAGAAGGAAGACTTAAGGGTACTTAAGGAGAGTGCCTTTCTAAACTAGCATGAGCTGCTCCAGAACTTCACTGAATTCCTTATTGCAAGAAAATCACTCTGTATCCATAACCAGGCACAAAGAC
>JAVHNC010053595.1:26609-39840 GCA_034782935.1 Micropsitta keiensis | reverse complement strand
TCTCCTACCACAGAAGGAACATCTTTCTCTCCTGTGCACCATCTTGTGCACCTCTGCAAGGCCAGAGCTGTATGCAGGGCTTGTTAAGAATAGTATATTACAAAGAGGTCCTCTTTGACTTGTCCTTCATTAGATTTTTGCTACTAATGCCATACTAATGCCATGGTGAAGGGGTCCTGCAGATAACTGCAACAAGTCTCCTTTATTGCTACTTTTTCATTCAGAACAGTGGAGGTGGCTTTTTATTAGACATCTGCTTGCTTTCATTGCTCAGCACTCAATACCAGAGTGATGTGTGAAACTGGCAAGTCTGAGTTACCAGAAATACTGACATCCATATTTTACCTTAATAAGGCTGTCAGGATAAGGTCTCTTCTTTAAACTAATAAACAATGCTTCACATCAACAAATAGATCAAGGCAGTAATTTCCTTCCCCTGCGTGTTAGGAAGTGACGTGAGTGTAGAAACTGGGCCATCCCACATGGAATTTTTTGCCAGCTTAAGCAGATATTTCACTTCCTGCCATGGGTGGGAAAATAAAGACTTAGGCCACTAACTTAGACAAGACTTTTCAGAGTGAAGCTATTTGCAGTGGAGCCTCACAAAAAATATGAGTCATCTTGGATGAGCAGTACTGTCAAACACACGTTGTGCAACTGGAGTGGGGAAGCATATGCAAAGTCCTGGTTTATGTAAAATGCAAATAAGTCAGTATGTAATAGTCTTCAAAATTTGAAATGTTTTCTTTCCTTTGTTTTGACTAGATTTGTATTAAATTAAACGGTATAATGAAAGTCAGAACAGAGCTGCTTAAGCCAATCCTGTCCTTGGCCTAAAACAACAGCAATGTAGGCGAGAGGTTTTTTCCTCTTTCTGGTCATTCTGGAAACTAAACTGGGTGGCTAAGTGTGTCAGAATCTATTTCTCTGGAAATCCATGACAAATCCAATAAATTTGTTTTGGCAGGATGATATGGTGCTATACTCCCCACATTCAAAGCCAAGGGATAGCATTGCGAAGTTGCTTCTATTTTATCTTTGTGATATGTACACAAAGACAGTTGAGCTCTACTCAAACTGCAACACAGTTTATGAAGGCCACTTATTTAGATTGCTGTAAAATAGTACTGTGAAATGTGGTAAACACTGTGTGAAGAAACACTTTTGTGCTGCTTAGACACAAAACTTCAGTGAAAGCAGGGTTTGCTTGCCAGCTTACAGGGGAGTTAAATGGGCTCATAAAGGTGGTCTGTGTTCTTGCAGTATCTTATTTTTCCATGTGTACTTTAAACCTTGCCAGGAAACAACCAGACATTAATGTTGCGATTAAATAGAAAAACAAGTAACACTGGAGATCAGGGGCAGCCTACTCTGATGTTCCCACTGGCCCCCTTCTTCCTATGGACTGTACAGGAAATCTGGCTTCCTAAACATATATGTCCTGAACTGAACTTGTGGTAGATGCCTAAAGTAAGCTTAGTAGCTCACTAAGTAAATGTAATAAGTGTATGTGAAATCTCTTCCCACTTCAGTGTCTGTGTTGTAAACATTCTTGCCTTTCTAAGAAAATCCTCAATGAAAATTACTTTCAGATGCTCAGTATGCAGCAATTTGTAAGATGTTCAGGCTCCTTTTCTACACCTTCACTTCCTTTTGGTAAAGACGGCAGCACAGATGAATGGTAAAAAACTCCTTTCAAGTCTGGCCTTCACATTCTGAAGCTGCAACTGCACATTAAAGCAATGATATTGATAGGAAATTCAAGTGCTAAACACCATTAAAGATACAGTGTTTGATCATGCAAACTGATGAGCACTCTGGACATGCTCCAGCAAAACACTCAGAAATATTTATGGCACTTGTCTTACATTTAAGTATCAGCTTCCTATTAAATACTTTGCTGTATTGGGTGGAAATAGATAATGTCAAGGTAAGTTTCATGTCACCTAATTTTAGCCATTTAAAAGTAAGTTGTCAAACTGAAGCTAATTGTCAAAGCTCAGCCTGTTACTAATGAGGGGAGGTAAGTATCTCCAGAGGGTGATTCTAATTTAGACATTTATTTCTGAATGGACTCAGTTCCTCTCCTTCTTGCTCTCTCTTTAGCTTAGACTAGACATCTGACTTCCAGATAATCAAATTCAGTTTAATTATTTATTCATTGTCTATTAATTTCTGCAGAATTTGTACTGATTTCACATTTAATTTGCATGTTTTACAGATCATATTTAAAACATTAAACCTCATCACCTCAAAATGTTTATATAATTTAAATGCAAAGTTAGACCTGAATCTCCCTGTTGTCATATGTGCGCAGAAAGAGAAAACAAATGCTATCAGCCTCTTAAACTCTTATTAAATACTGCAGAAGGGGTGAAATCACTTTGCCACCAAATTGTCAGAGAGGAATAGTTTCTTTTCTTCCTATCTATTACTAATCTGCAGCTTGCTGTCACACCCACAGTATTAAAAAAGAAGGTAAATTTATACCCAGTTCTCTGATGGAAAGAATTCAGGAAGGGAGAGGTAGCTGCATATTATGAATGGAGCTCTTATCTAGACATGGAGTCCCATCTAAAAATGAATTAATAACTTGTTGACACAGCACAGCACTTTAGTTTTTACATATTAAAGTGTTTTTGCAACCAGTTGATCATAACTGAAGCTAGAGATTCTCAAAAAGGCAGGCACACAGCACTGTGGGACTCTGATGTTTGCCAAAGACCTCCTTGTGTGGTCCTGAGATCCTCTGAATGCTAACAAAAGTCTTAAAAAAACCTGATAATATCTAATGTCTTTTATCTGGAAGTACACTTGGTACTGGAAGGAAGGCACAGAAAGCTTAATCATAAGAAACTAGGATGAGTAAAAACATGGATAGAAGATGGGTGCATGACTACATTTTTAATTTACATGTAGCATCAATAAAATGAAATTTTTATCACAACCTTGACACAACATATTTTTAATGTGGTGAAGTACTGGATAAGGCACTTCAATTATATATTTCCACAAGCAAAATTTAGGACATCTTAATTGCCTGTCAGTCAAATCTCAGTGACTGGTTGTGTGCATGGTCCTGGCCCATTGCAAGCGCACGTTCAAACATGCAGGTTAACCAACCTGCTTTCTATAAACCCATTTTATTTTGCATTTGCATTTGCAACAGGCTAGAAGTGTGCTTGGAACAGTCACTACCAGTTAATTGAAAGCCAGGAACATCTTGCAGCCAAGAAGGGAAAAGGAATTAGAAATGGGACCCTGAAGAACTACTGACTCTTTCACCATTGAATTTGGACGGGGGGAAAAGGTAAGATTTTCCCATTTACTACATTTCTCTTTTTTACTTGGCAAATAATTATATTACAGTATAAGTTTGAGCCACAGTTTGACCAAATTGTGTGAATCCAGAATTCACTCTGCTGAAGAAATAATTCACATGTGGTTAGTTACCAGGAAGAGTAAGTCCTACCTGAGTAAAAACACTTCTGGAAAGTGATTGTTTTACATTGATAAATAAGGAAAATTAAAGTGCCACTTATTTTTTCTTTCTTGTGTTTTCCATAAACATAGTGATATTTAAAATAAAGTTTTCATTTGTAATAAATTTGTGGGTTTTTTCCACAAATTTGGACTATATTTGTACAAAACATTGAATGTTTCTTCTTAATATATGATTACAGTGTGGTTTGTTTTGCTTCCAAACTACATCAGTTCCAGTTCTTTCTTTTAATCACACACAAATGTATTTGCTTCAAATAAATCTATTCCTGCACCTTTGTTTTCAAGAGCTGCATTTCTCATCTGATAATTTAGGTAACTGATTTGAGCTTACATGGTTACTTTTTCATGTAAGACTCTTTGTACATTTTAATTCATTCCTGGATGTCAATTTAAATTGAATTTTCTCTTTAGGAAGAAGTGATAAAATTGAAGTATACCCATCAAAAGACCATACTGCACTAGTTATAAAAGGTAATCCGCTGTCCTGTAGCATGGTTAGCCTGTGTGGACCCAGAAAGGTTACTGGGATTTGAATCCAGGATTTCATGAATGCAGGAGTTCATGTTGGATGTAGGGCTGGGGCATAATTATCTGTTTGCTTTACCTAGGAAATGGATTTGAAATATTCCTGGGAGGGCTTTCAGGCTTCACCCAGATGAATGTGTTCCATACTTAAGATGGATAATGCTGATAACACACAGATGTTGTTTATGTGTAGAAACCCATCTCTTAGATTTTAGAACTGTCAAGAGTATACTGAGGAAAAAGAATTTTCCAGCATGGTGCAGCCTACTCTTGTTAATGAAGCATTTGGCCCCTTCCGTAATCTGCAGCCCCAACAAGTGACTCACAGACAGTCTGAAGTAGCTAGAACCATGCAGAATTGCAAAAAGATTCTGGGAAAAGGCATCTCTGGAAACTATTTGGTAGCCACAAAAACCGCATTGCATCTAAGAGAACTTCCAGCAGCTGATGGTTTACATCTCCAGCTGCTGTCAGTATCATTCATAACATTATGGCCTTGGGACAGTAGGGACAGTTAAACCAACATCCTGTCACCAGCAGCGACCACAGGTCAATGTGTAAGGAAGAGTGTGAGAACAAGGAAAACAGAAGGTAGTTCATTGAGATGTGTTCTCATTCTTGAGTCATTTTCAGATAAAATCAATTTCCGGGTAGAATTAATTTACCTGAGATCAATACAGGTGGGTTATTTGGTTCAGATTGGTTTAGTCTTGATTTTGGTTTTATTTGTAATATTTAATAGTTTTTTACCAATGGGATTGTCCAGTTCCCCCATAATGCTGTGTAAAATTTTAGCATTCACAGCATCCTGTGACAAGCACTTCCCAAGCTGAACGATTTTGTGAAGAACAATAATCGTGCTTTTCTTTGTTTCACACCTATCTCCCTTAAGCAAGAGACGAGAATATGGACGGTTGTGGCAGTTCATTGAGGTTTTCCACTGTGACTCTCATTAAGAAAGTACTGTTTTGCAGCTGATTCATCTTTTGCGCTGGTGAGCGCTGCTTCATTTACACCTGATGCCTCTTCTCTCCTTTCCGGAGGAGCAGCCAGGATCAGTTCCCAGCTCTTGGACAGGCTGCCTCTGCACTCCCTTGGGCACTGACCTTATCTGCATAACCAAGTGTTGAAAGTGCTGGCACTTTAATCTCCTTATGCTCAATTTCCACATTCTTAACAATAGTTTACTTCCCCCATCCTTTGCTTATCTTGTATATGTAGACAGAATGGTTTGTCTGGCAGAGCGCCTGCTTTTTTGCTTAGTATTGGTAGTCCCCTACATCCAGAACAAGCACAAATAAACTTCGAGGCTGACTTCAAAATTGTGGCACTAAAGAAATGAAAAAGGAAAAAATCTATCTTATTTCTATTCCGTGTCTGGTTTTGAACTCTTAAGGTTTTCCTGCACAGTTATGTGAATCAGAATTTATTTTTTTTTATTAAATAATAGTTGAGACTCTCACATAGCACAGGAAAATGGAAAAAAAAGGCTTGAAGAATCAACACTAAAAATTTTGAAAGCCATCATGAAATCATAAATATTACTAACTTCAATTATTGTATCTTTACACAGTGACTAGCACAACAGGCAACTAATATGTGCTATTTTTACCCTTATATTGTTGACAGCTGCTGGTCTCAGGAGTATTATGCTTCTCAGATAAAGAGAGTAGAAGAACAAAGCACACTTTTTGCAAGTAGTTTTCTCTACTACTACGTACTTTCTACCAAGGAGAAAACTACTTCAAGTACTACTTGTAAGTAGTTTTCTCCTTGGTCTAGTTGTATTCATGACGCTTTTACTTGCAAGAGGCTATCTTGTCGCTCAGACTATGAAATTCAAGAACATTTGCTTTGGGAGTATTTCAGGTGAAGCTACACTAAATGTGTGATCACAGTGTTGTTTCAAAGTATTATTATGGTCAGAGTAAAGAATTTGGGAATGTGCCTTATGCACATCTTCAAGATAAGCACTTCTTTAAATCTTGCTTTAGGTCAAAATCACTGTAGCTTTTACTACAAATTGGGGTCTATTCAGAGATCCATTGGCTTCAACAGAAGTGGAACTTATCTTTTTTTCAGGTCAAATGATGAATCTCTGAATTCAGATCGCCAAACATGGTTTCCATCATTTTATATTTCCCTTAATAGATAAGAAATAGAGGGGTGAAAGGGATCTCAGGATATCACTAACTCACCTTCCACTGAAACCATTCCCCAAGATGATTGTTTATACTGTCCTTATAGATCCCAATGAAGAATAACCTGCAGTATCCCTTGATTGTTTGATATAACTCATTGACCATCCTCTGTTAACTAAATCATACTATTTGCTGGAAAACACTCTCATTTTGGTAATTTAATCTTAGTAAGATCTGCTTAATAAATAAATTGTTCATGGGAGCCTTAATTGTAATGCTTCCATCCCCACTAAACTGATTAGGCAGTCATGCTTTATTCATATCCAACACAGATTTTTATGCATCTCAAAGTTGTAGCCTTTTAATATCCTGGAAAGTGTTGATTTAAAAGAAGCATGGATTACTCTGCAGAGTACCTGTTCAAGCATGTAGCTTGATGAACTAAGGGGTTTCTTCTTTTCCTTCCAAACTTACCTTCCTCAACCAAAGCTCTTAGTAAAAGAAGCACATTTATGCAGTGTTGCAGCACAGAAAAGCAGTGAGCGGGAAAAGAATACCTCCCTTTCATGAATGCAATGTTCAGAACCCCACCATCGCCCCCAGGAAGGCCAGTGGCCCTGCGTGCAGCCAGCCCACTCTGCCAAGACACGGAGCCCATTGCAGCTTACCGCAGGGGAAGCTAATGAAAAGTTATTGAAATAAACCTGAAGAAAGAAAAAAAAAGCTCTTTTTTTTTTTACTTCACTGTTGCACACATAGTTCAATCCAGCTTAGCTTCACTGAGGACCGAGTGGTTTCACTGCATTTGAAACCTTTCTCTAGCTAAATGCAGACAGAAAAAAAAACATTTAGAAACAGCCGGCTTTGAAAGCTATGTAACGAATGCAGCTGCAGCCATGAATAATGCTTGTTGGCATTCCCTGAACATATTGCAGATCATTTACAGGTCTCAGCAAATGCTTACAGAGTGCCAGGACCAGGGAGTGAATTAGTGTGCTTCGCACTGGCGAAGCCATTTTCTTTAAACACAATACAAAGTTTAGGAAATGCAGGAACTTTCCAAATTGCATTTTCTCCTTATCTGGATAAGCAGCAGTGACCAATTAATTATTTCTGGTTGGCTGTTCTTAGATTTTCACGATTTCTTTCAGCTCCACTGCCATTGAGCAATCTCTATATGTATTTCAGGTCTGTTACCCAGATTGCTGTCCTTGAGCTTGCTTACCACAGTTGCTACCTGCCATTTGGGTTTTTTTTCCCTGTAATCTGCATGAGGTATGTCTGTGATCTGACAGGATGTACTCTGTCAAATAGCCAGGCATCTTGCAAAACTCTCTAATTATTTTTGTCTAGCTTAGCCCTTTCTGTGCCTCGCGTGTTAAATGGTTATCTAGGTATCTATTGGAAAGGAGGACTTTTTCCCGACTGATTCTAAAGAGCATGGATTCTACTTTATTTGTAATAAAATGGTTATTTCTGCTCATGTAAAAGAATTCTTCAGACCAACTGGAATAATAATGTGACATGCAGCTACAGTCCAAGTAACCAGCCAACCAGAGTATGATCCTTTATCATAGTTTTGCATTGTTCTGCTAAGTGCCTGATGCCAAAAAATAATAATAATAAAGAGAAATCCTTTGTTCCCTTTCACTAACCTAGAAGGTCACAAAACAGACAGTTCCTTCTTGATTACACTAAATAAATAAAAGTCTGATTCACAGAAGGGAAACAATCATCTGCCAACTGCCAAACCTTATAAAGGGTAAATCTGCTTTTACTTTGTGAGCCAGATTGATGAGTCACTGAGTCTATGACTAATACCAGCAAGAATTAAAATGTACCCAATAATATAACCTCCCTTTGTACCACGGAAGGGTTATTCAGCAGCAGACCCCGGTCCAACAGGTGCTACTAAGGAGCAGGGACCAACCCCAGCTTCTGCTCTATAGAACTACGGGCTCTCCCTATCGCAGCTACTGACATACGTTTGCTGCATTCACAGGCATAAACACAGCATGGGAGTTGAATAATTAGGTTCTTCATTTGAGAAATCAGACACTAGGGAAATAAACACCCCCTTCTCCTCCCTCCCCCCTGCTCTGGGTGAGCTGCCTTTAGAACATACCGTAACCAGAGGTTCCTCCCCGAGCCCCGGTGACGTGCACTGGGACAACAGCAGGAGGTTTTCTAACAGGAAAACCTGAGAAGGCTGGTTCAGAGAAAGCCAGGGGTTTCCAGATAAAGATGAGGGTTTGAATTTGGGTCTTCTTGGAAAACACACACTTCAGCAGGCTCCTGAATTCTGCATGAAATGAAATGGTTGCTTATTATTTTGAGAATTACGTAAGAAAAACGTGTTAGAACAACAGCAACAAGAAAACAAACAAACAAACAAACAAAACCAACAAAAAACACCCCCAAAAAACCAAACCAAACCTAAACCCAACGGTTTATTCATTCATTTCCATTATTTAAATGTGTGCATTTGCTAGTCCGTTACAGTCACTAACAAAATTTCTGATGATGGCAACTGGGGGAGGATTCCACCAAATGTTCTCATCCCCTAACTGCATATTTTAGTAACTCATCAGAAACTACCTAATGCTCTAAGACTTCTGGTTTTAATTACTGCTCTTACCACCAAGACACATCACAACCCAACAGAAATTGTCTTCAGAGAGATAAGGAAGATCTTTGCCATTCTTTCATTCAGAAGTGTTATAGTTCCTATCAATAACCCTCCTGCACTCTCAACCATGCATGCTCAGGGTTTCTGGATAATACACAGAAATTACATGGAGGAAGAGTCATCTGAACTAAAATTAAATGATAAAAATATAACAATTGCCTAAGGATGAAAATAGTTGTCAATCCACAGATTGACATCTACATTGTCATTCTGGCAGGTACCTCACTGCATTTGGGACCCTCTGCAACAAAATCTAGCATGGAGCTGAGCCCCAAAATGTAGCGTTTACTTATTAAAAATAAAAACTAGATCATCACCATACATTAGGTTAATTCTCCAGTCACCTGATTAGAAATAGTTTTGGTGAGGATGTCCCAGTCAAAAAAAGAAAGAGAATGGCACTGTAGTCGAAGACTGTGTCATAAATAAGGAAGAATGTGAGTACCTGTAGACCTTTATAGACTCTATATGGATCTAAAAAGCAGAGCTGCTTTGACCTGTCTCAGACTGAAACAGTTGTAATTGCTACTTAAAACAGGTTAGAGAAAATACTTTTATTTCTCTCCTGCACTGTAATTGAATGCTGTAGGCTTTGGAGAGTAAGGTTACCAGTGAAGAACTGGAAAATAGTATCTTATTTTTTACTGAATTTTATTTGGTTTTATTTAAAATGGTGTAAATTATTCATTTTTCTGATCAAGCAAAGTGTTTACAATGATTCAAATATTTTAATTTTATTTTATTACCATTCAGCCTTTGAATAAATGGAAGCTCTTTGCACACCTCCATACATTTGCTAAGTTTGGCCTGAGTCACCTTTTTAGAGGGTCCAGAAACTCCATGTTAAAGCTCCTTTATTTTTTATTTTTTTCTGTATGTTTTGGTCTGTAATGAAATGGGAAACCACAGGGTTTAAAATCAGTTCATTTTTCTTTTTCGTTAGAATTTCAACCTTTCACTTTCAGTTATCGTTGCGACAATGGCGATTGGGTATGGAGCAAACTATAAAGAAATATGCAGAGAAGTAAAATATTTGGCCTATAGAGTCACAATGTGATGGAGGAAGTTCAGATACCAACCCCGCCTGTTTTCCCAGCACTCCTTAGGATATAAATACCTACTTTTTTTTTCCCTGTTGATTCTATCAGAACAAATCAGTGTATGTCCCTTGAGAGAACGGGGATATAAACTACAGTCATATCACTGTCTATGAAACCTCTGAATAATACATGTAATTTGTGACTCATATGACAAGAATCCCAATTCTGTGTGCCTGTCAGCACTACTAAATGTTCTAATTTTTTTTTTTTTTTTTATTTTTAAATGAATGAAATGCTATTAACCGGTCTTTTAACAGTTATAAAACTCCCAAAGCACAAAAGCATATATAACCTTTACAAATGGGAGAGGGAAGTCAGTGAACTGGGACTGAGTCTCATTTCAGATTCAAACTGAACTGTTTGAATATTTTTACCTGACCTTGAGCAAGTAGCTAATTTTTCTGCATCTCAATTTTCCTGTTACAATAAGCTCATAACAATTCCTTACCTTGAAGAAGTGTTGTGATGACAAACCCATAATTATTTGAAAGATTTACATATACAATGGGTGAAGGGAGCCATAAAAACAAGTAGGCAGATAAAAGTGATTCACTAGCTGAAAGAAAATTATGCTAGTTAAATGCATTTCAAGTTTCATCTTTTTGGCTGTATATAGAAACCTATGGCATGGGAAATAAACCATGGGTTTATTGCTGACGAGCAGACCTGAAGAGAACTATATTAAATCTTCTTCTGGTTTCCATCATTTTGTTCTTCTTTCTTTCTATATCTCAACCTCTTGGATTCAATTTTTCCATGACTCTTTGGGTATTTCCAAATAATTTCCACCCCGTCCCCACCTTTCCAAACAACATATCTGGACCTGGGCTCAGGCTATGCAGGAGAGCTTGTTGGTAAGAGCAGGCTGGAGCATGACAAGGCTGTGAGCCTTTGAAGGAATGGGGCTCTGCCCCAGACTCAATCAATAAAAACATCTTAGGGAGAAAGACCCATAGCCTGGCAAAAGGATATGCTTGCAGAGGAAAGATGACAGACACATAGGGGAATCCGACTGAACTTAGAGAAGACCTTGGAGTATGAAGGGTCAGAACCCCAAATGCCAACAGCAGATTGTGTCCAGTCTTAGAACTTTGTGGGGTTTTTATTTTTATCTTACCTAGGGTGAGGAGTAAAGTATAGGGTTTAGAAATTTTTACACTACTATTTGTTTCAGCTACCTTAAGCCTCCAAAGAGGACTTTGAAGTCCAGTTAATGCACAAGGCTGGAAGGCTTCAAGCCATACGCATGGATTTGACACCTGATTACTACTGGGTTTCTGTGTTTGAAAGGCCTCAGATTCCACCAAGAAGAAGCAAACAGAAAGCAATGCATGCAACTAGTGTCTAAATGAAAAGAGCAGGACAGCAGTGTGGCTCCAGGGAAGCTGAAAAGTGAGCTCAGTTTACAAGGCCCAAAGACAAGCAGCCTAAAGGTTAATAAAGACAAGCAGCCTAAAGGTTAATTAAGACAAGCAGCCTAATGGTTTCTTTCCAGTAAACTTAAGAAGGTTACTGCAACAACTATAAAAGCAAGCAAACAAGCAAACAAAAGAAGCTGTAATTCTGTCAAAAAAAAAAATTAGCTAGAATGCAGTCTTCTTGCTGCAGAACTGTAAACTGCATCTCTGTGTATGAGACATAGCAGAAACCTTAATAAAGCACATTGATAAGAGAAGAGATTTTGGAGTAATGTTCACAATAGAAGCTGTAACAGTATAAAATCTACTGCTAGCAGTGAAATGACTGCTTGATTGTGCATAGTTTTCTCCAAGCTAAAAAAGGTTGTAAAGGTGATGAGCTTTTATGTTCTTCAAGCTTTATGCAGTGCTGGTGTAGAGACTTTGAGAACTACCTTCAAGATGTGCTGTTTGAAAGAGGGCAAGGTGGATAGAGGCAGCAACTGTACTGCTATTGTGGATGTAACTGCCTAAGTTGATGAGCAAAGTGCTGTCTTAGCACTGAGTGATTCTCTCACAAAGTTACCAGCTCTCCCTACAGCCTGGCCTCACTTAAGAGAAGGATAAAAGTAGTATAAAGCTTTGATGTTTCTTACTCTTGGTGCTTATGTTTCTTACTTGCCTTTGAGCAGTATGTCAAGACAGGTTGGCTATTTTGGGATGCTTGGCAAATAAAAATAGGACAGAAAGGGAAAAATACAGTGTGGCATATCAGATTGCTGGCTTGAACAAATAAAATGGAAACAGGGGAACATTTTCTTTCTGAATAGGCTCTAGAACACAAATTGTGAAAATACAATGAAACTGAAAAGAAAGATGACAAAATAGAGTTGCCACAGCTTAGCTGCAGGATCTAGCAGGAAGGAAAAGTCATATGTCCTTAAGGTATTCTTAAGAAAATTAGCTTCGTAAAAAAGCAGTTTTTAGAAATGTAGTGAAGAACCTAGAGATCAGCATAACACCAAATTGTATCAAACTACTAATTTATGCAGCCATCATATCTGATTAATTTTTGTGTACCCACAGTAGTGGTATGAGAGTTGAAGTACATTTGGAGTCAGACTAGAACTGTAGAGGTAAATGATGCCAATGGAAAACATGAAGAATTCAAAGGAAAGTTTACATGTGAGAAAATGGGAAAACAGGGAACACATCACAGGAGTTCATTTGGAAAGACCCTACTGAAGACTAAATGCTGAAAAAGCAAAGGAGAGAACTGACCACAGGTAAAAAAAAGAAAAGCAGTAGAGGTTTCTATGCTGAAATTTACAAGTCCAATACTATGACAAGAAAAAAGAATGATTAATAAGGTTCAGATTAGGGTCTCGCACAAGGAGAAAGCAGTGGGACAGAAAGAAAAAGGAAATCATAAAGCAAACAGAAGGAGTATTGGCAATAGATATGAAGTACCACCAATTTGTCTTGATTAATAAACAAGAGAAGTAGAAAAAGTAAAGCTAATTAATGGCAACTTTTAATAATATGATGACAATGTCAATTACTAATAGAAAAAGATGTTATGTATTACTGTTGTCATTGCTATTTATTATTTGGCTGACGACAGCCAAGTTATTTTTCTACTTGACATTGATTTTCTGCAGATTTAATCCATAATTACCTAGGGAAATACAGAAGCACTGGAATGGGTTGCCCATGGAGGTTGTGAATGCTCCATCCCTGTCGGTGTTCAAGGCCAGGCTGGACAGAGCCCTGGGTGCCATGGTTTAGTGTGAGGTGTCCCTGCCTATGGCAGGGGAGTTATAACTGTATGATCTTAAGGTCCTTTCCAACCCTAACTATTCTATGATTCTACAG
>JAVHNC010053354.1:4826-15138 GCA_034782935.1 Micropsitta keiensis | reverse complement strand
TGAGGATGTAAGTGCTGCTACGGTTACTATTTCCTATAATAGATATGGTCATTACTTGATAACAGCGCAGTAGCTGTCACAAGCCATTTTTCCTGTTAGAAAGGCTGTAATTTTTCTCTTTTATAGTTCATATTTCAGTGCATTAGTGTGCTGACCATAATGACAGTGACTTTCTGAATTAATTTTTTTGCTTCCTTTTATAGTGGATTTGGTATAGAACATGAAACTGATGAAAATTACCAAAATAAAAAGTGATGAAAAGCTCTTTTTTTTTTTTTTCCTCTGGTTGCTTTAGCCTCTTGCTATTATTTATCAGAAGTTTAGGCAGTTTAGTGACTGTTCTTCAGGCACTTTTTCCCGAGTAATGGAACTTTGCAGTCTTTGCAGGATGATGGATGATTTGTGGGTCTTCTGCTATGGAGTCTCCATGTATTCCAGCAGAATTCTTTCTGCAGTAGCAATTACAGCTTCAAATGTCCTTTGTCTGTACTGCATCCTGTTAGATGCCTGAACACATACGATACGGCCTTTGTTCTTGCAAGGAAAGCTCTCAGAAGAACAGCTGGAGCTTGTTAATCTCCATGTTCATTGGTTCCACAATGTTGCCACCAGATGAGTGGCTCTGTGAAACCTGTGCAGGTTATCTGTAGATATGATGATTTGTTTTCCACTGCATTTTACAGAATTTACTAAAATGGTCTTCCCAGAATTTCAGTCCATCTCCAAAATGTGAAGATACTCTGGATAAATCCTCAATCTTTGTCAAAAATAAAAGTCACCTCCTCACCTCTTCTTTCTAACAGCAAGTTTGACCACAGAAGTAATAAATGTAACTTCAGTGTCAGTATATTTTATACAGGGATGGTGTTTTGCTGATAATACTTGCTCTCTCTGGTCAGTGTTGCTTTCTCAGGGGTAGCCAGGAAAGAACCACCTAAACCTGTTGGAAGCAATGTTAATGTCTGGGTTCACAATCTTTGCTGACTCATTTATTCGTTTCCTTAGTGTTATGACCACTTTGTTTCACTACAGCTTTTTTCCTGTGATGCTGATAGTTTTTGTGATTCTAAATGTTATTTAATACTAAGTTTGGTAAACATCAGGAACTGATGTTCTATACCCTGATGGGACTGCAAGGGACAAAAATTATGAACTTGGAAGGTTGTTGCATGGCCATTTGTGCCTTTCATTGACACAGAAGTGATTCAAACTGGTGTGCTGTGGTGCCTGGGGACAATTTGATGACTATTGAGATGAAAGTAGTATTTGATCAGTTGTAGCTAATGGCTCCAGTCAGTTCTACTGGATTTCTTGTCTGATAGGGCTTGCTAACGGCATAAGCTGGTGAATGTAGTGTCTTTGTCCCAAAGAGGTTAGTGAGAAATGAATGAGTCAAGTGTCCTGCTGCTGGCAGGATTTAAATTATGCTGAATTTTCATTAGAGTAAATGAGTTCTACATGATACAGCGTGATTAAAACACTTTTATAAAAGGTCTGTGAGCTAATTTTTACTCAAAATTACTCTTACTCATGTGTTTTAGAAATTACATTTTAATATAGCTAAGTGCTTTTGAGAAAGTTTGAAGCACGTACTCTGTGAATAGAAAAAAAAAAATCTCATTTTCTTTTATACAGAACGTATCAAAATCAAAGATGAAGAAAAAAACAACTAAAACCCAAGAAGCCAAAAAAATCTTGAAGAAAAAATTTAAAGTCAACACAAAAATAGTCTTTACCGAAGATGGAGAGGTAAGTTCAATTCAAAATAACTGTATTTTGGTGGGATATGATGCCGCATATTGTAAATATTTCAAATTTGTATTGAATTGTAGTTGAATGGAATTTGTAGTTTCTATAAAGACAAAAATAGTTTTATTTTAGGTCCATATAAAAAGATGCACTTTTCAAAAGTGTGTGTTTTTTTGTAATTGGTTTAAGTTTTGCAAAACTGTTCAGCTTCCACTTAGAATGCAATTCCATTGGGAAAAAGGAATGCTAAGCACTCACCTCTTTTCACCTTTGTGTGTATAAGATACTTGTAAAAGAGCTGTTAGTGGATGTACAGAACCCTGCCTCTTTTTTGCCCATTATCCTCAATTTCAGGAGAATCAAGAGCCTATTTTTCCTTAGAGAAATGTAAACCAGTTTTCCTGTAGCTATTTGCCAGAGTCTTGAGTTACTGTACTGTGATTAAAAGAAGTCCCTGGTTTTCCTTCCAGCATTCACTATTCCTAGATTAAAAGTTTTGTTAGGAAAGCTAAGGAAGTACCACATTTTTACCTACTGGTGCTGATGTAGTGCTTGAAATTTAACAGTAATTTAATTGAATCTTTTAATAGCCTCTGGAAAATTGTATTTATTTTATACTGAAAGGAACTACCGTAGATGCTAGTCACAGTAAGGTTTCATTCCTGCGATAACCTCACTAGCTCCATGCTCCATAAACTTTTCTAAGATTTGATTTCACTGCTTCAGATGCTGTGTATGTTGTTTTTCCACTTCCAGCATTAGGAAAAAAAAATAGTTTTTTGTTGTTTTTTTTTTTTAAACTCTAGATTAATTTCAGTAAGACATAAACTGAAAGAGAGATCATCTTTGCAAGTATGTACTTTGCTTTTGTGACCAAATAAACTAAAGCATTTTATCTTGCAGGTGAAGGTAGTAAAGGCATGTAATTAATGATGTTAGACAAAATCTGAAGGGTTTTAGAGATTGCCCCATTGACTAGGAATTATATCTTCAGATATTTTTAGACATTCAAAAGCTGTTGCTTTTATGCAGATGTTTTATTTGTCTATGCAATGAAGCAGAATGGAGTGAGGATGGAGGAAAAATAGCTAACGCAAAGATTATAGTTAGAAAAGCAACACAATAGTGAAGGAGTGACTTAGTTAAGGAAACATAAAGTTTGCATCTATGGATGTTGTTCCTGATTTTTTTCTGAGCTCTGTAAAACTGTGCTTTAAAGTTTTACTGTTCTAGTCCACACACTTCTCTTTGATAAAATAAAACTCCTTTAGGAAAAGCATCTTTCTGGAAAATACAAGAACACAAACTCCATTTTATAAAAGGAAGTAGAAACAGTAGGCTGGCTTTATCAATGTCCAGGTGAATAACACCCTGTGTGCATTTGGGAGTCCTAAACATGTTTGATTTTGTAATTGTATCTGAAAGACATTCTGTATTTTCTGCCATATAGTTTCTTTTTAACAATTACTACTCTACTAGTCCATAAGCAAGAATGATTTTGCAATGACTACCCCCAGATGTCTGTTCATACCATGAAGTATAAGCTAGTAGGTCGCAAGATAGGTGGGGATATTTTTTTGGTGAATATGTAGTCTTTGTCTTTGCTCTAGAGCTTCAGATATTTTAGGAAGGCTGGATGTGTTCAGCATGTCATTTGCAAGTCAAACTTGAATCATCCTTGCTTCCCCCAGAACGTTAACCTGCCATCATGGTTTTTTGTGTACTGTGTGATGAAGGCTTGTTTCATTTTTATCTCAGTTAATGCATTGCAATATTGGTTGTTTATGTAAAACCATACTCTTTAGTTATAGCAGTGTTTTGTTTTGTTCCATATATTCTGGAGAGTGATTTTTTTAAAGTAAGCACCATTTTTCTCCCAGAATGACTAGGAGGATTATAAATTACTTGTTCCATTAGGCAAAGAGAGAAAAATACGGGAAAAAGTTTCAGTGAATCCATTAAACAGGAATAGGGTGTAATGGAGATATTTTTTTCAAATACTGATTTTTGACTGAATGCTATGTTAAATAATGTATCTGAGTTTGTATTGTGCAAAAGTATTGTTTGTTTCTTTTCCAAATGATCTTTTTTAGTCTAGAAGAATAAGGTATTGGAATATTTAGGACATCAAATCTTTGATATGGAAAGAATGTTTCTAACCATTTTTTTTCTTGTTGACATGTGTAATTCAGTTAGTGCAGCAGTGGCCACCTGTGCAAAAATCCAGTTTGGCACAAGCAGATGAGGAAGATGATGCCAGTGGTATCAACTTAGATAAAGCCAAAGAGATACTACGGGAAGAAGACAAATTTGACAAAGAAGAATATAGGAAGAAAGTAAAGGAAAAACATAGGGTAAGTTGATTTCTACTTCAGTTACTGAAGTGCAGAAATAGATAATGTGATATGGATTGCTCAGTGAAGAAAAGTACTTAAATATATTTGTGAAATGAGTACAAGTTCATTTAAATTTTCAGGACTACATTGCACTCAGGAAGAGTGTTCTAACCTAAGTAGCTGGATAACGCAAAGCCTTATGCAATACCAGTTGAGGGTAACATTGCAACTTAATTTGCATGCTTAAAAAAGCTGCTAAGAGTTTAGTGGGAGCATAATTTTTTTTGAGCACTGTTCAGTGAAAGGGTATGTTTCACAAAAGGAAAGTGTTGTTTGGCATATGTGCTCTAACATACTGAAGATGTTTAGGGGGAAGGGGAATTGAATGAGTGTCTCTGAAATGTCTTCAGACTACCACTTGCTCAACATTCAGTATTACATTTCAGGTAGGCAAAAGTGCTAACTTTTTGCATCAGTGTTACTGGGGCTATCAGAATGTATTTCATGAGTTATTCAAATACTGCCATATAACTTTGGCTGTAATTTGAAAACTTCAGTCTCTGCAGTCTGTCTTCTCTCTGTATTATTTTTCATGGATCAAAGCAGAGTTTTCTGTCTTCGTCATGTACCAGTCAAAAGGAACACAGCCGGGTGTCTTTGAATATAAGGATCTCTCTGTTAGTCATTTTGACAAGGGCTTGTGTTTCTCCGAATAATGGATGTAAGTGAGATCCCAAGACTGTATGTTACTAAAGGACTGCTTTGTACTCAAAGCTGCTAATTTTCAAAGCATTAAAGGTGGTTTTTATTGCTCTGCTCTGCAGATGCTGACTTTATACAGTTTGACTTTATCTACTGATTGCTAGTGATTAGTGCTAGATGTTATAATGTCTATGAAGGTTTGTATTTGAGCAAAATAATTTGGAGTGGATTTGTGAAAGCTTCAGGTTACATTTAGGCGCTGTTGTATTCCAGATGAAGTCGAAGCATACTTCACACATTTAATTTGAAAGTCTACTATAGTCCTGGTACAGTCGTTTGGCATCTACAAAAAAATCTCACCTTTCCTTTAGCAAAGTTTTGCATTTGAAAGTAGTTGCAAAGAAATGTTTTCTGTGCTACAGATGAACTCATAGACAATTTTACAGGAAGCAGTGCTATCAGATTTCAAGGATGCAGCTTAATAGACTAAGAAGGAGAGACTGATTTATGAGTTTCCAATCAATCTGCTAGTCACTGTCTAATACACTTTGAGTGCTGTTGTATGTTTGACATCAGACTTCAATGATTAAATAAATACTTTGTTGCTTGGTCTGTTAACAGCTTCCTCATTATAATGCTGAGGAGAACAAATGACATTGATCAGGTATTTGCCTGCATTAAAAAAAAAAATTAAACTGTGGAGCTACTATAAAAAGAGAATTCCTCTTTTCAGAAGTGAAGCAGGCAAAATTAACGGGACTGGCTGTATCATCAGTATTGTGGGGGTTTTATTGTAATTATGGAAAGTGTCAAGTTTCTTGTAACCTAACTCACTGCATGAGTGTTTTTCAC
Organism: Micropsitta keiensis; assembly: GCA_034782935.1. NCBI lineage: Eukaryota > Metazoa > Chordata > Aves > Psittaciformes > Psittacidae > Micropsitta > Micropsitta keiensis. The sequence goes on along the minus strand of JAVHNC010053354.1, from coordinate 9,499 downwards.
GTTACACCTAATTATTATTTTGATGAAATGAAATAAAAGACATGAATGGTAGTATGTCAAAAAGAAACAAAGAAAAAAAAGACTTCTGATTGAGGTACTGTGAAATGTGTGTCTAGCTTTTTAGAGCTGCCTTCCTGCATTCAATCATTGCATGCATGTTCAGCATTTGGGTTTAGAAGTGAGGCCACAGTAATTGAAAAAAAAATCCCAAGCAGGTCTCCTGCTTGAAGGTAAAGAGGTATAAAAGGCGTAATGTAAATGAGTTACAAAAATAGAAACCAGGTAACTAGGTGCTGAAAGCTACATGTTAATTTTTAAGAACAAATTTATGTACATTAGCAATCTAAAACTATGCAGGTAATCATAGCACAGATCCAATGACTACAAAGATTTTGTTTTGTTTTGTTGTTTTTTTTTTTTTTTTTGTTTTGTTTTTTGTTTTTTTAATAAAAACCCCTGCCATCAAACAAAATCTTAAGTACTGCGATGAAAGGACTGAAAATGTAAAATGCCAACATCCTTACAATTAACACCTTGGCTTAGTTTTTAATTATGTTCCTTGGGGGGGGAAGGTGAGGTATGGGGGTAGGAAATTATAAAGCCACCAGTTTGCTTTCAAGAAAACTTCATAGACTGTATGTAATGCGTGTATATTTTCAAATTACAGTGCCCCTCCTTTTTTTATCCCAGTTCTGAAGCATTTGACACTACATAAAACCAATTTCCACACTGACATCTGGTGGTAGTTTTGGAATAGTGTGTTGCTTGAAATGCTGTATATGGGTATTTTGAAGGTCTAAATATTAGATGCAGACCCCTTCAGCCCTTCTGCAGTGATCTTCTTGACTTCTTAAAATTTCAAATTGCCATTTTTAGACCTTTATACAAATTCTTAAAAGGCAAAGAAAGTAATGGATAAATGAATAATTCCTCAATATTAATCTCATTTTGTTCAGCTGGTATCATGCATTAAAAAAGTGCCTGGACTGTGTGAAGGAAATGACACTTAAGAGTTCCTTCCTTTCCTGAAGAATTCCTGTAAAAACACTGTGGCATAATTTTATCATGGTCCTATTTTACTGATGATGTGTATAGTTTTATATGTGTTATGTGTTGTGTGCTGTGAGCTCAGAAGGACATGGCACACAGTCACATTGGGTGGCTCTATCCGGAGTCCAGAACCATCTGTCATGGTTGATAGTTTTGACTCAGCTCCAGTCCCAATTAGGCCTGGTGTGTATCAGTATAACAAACAATAAGATCCATGACAAAGCTTTGCAAGATTTCTACAGAACTGCTTGCAAGGGCTTGCTGTGTTCCTCACCCTGATAAGTCTCAGATTCATTTGAAGTTCTGTTTACAAAATACCTCAAATCAGACAACCTGTATGCTGGATCACGAAAAGGAAAGTGTGCAGTTTTATTGTGCCACAGCTCTGTGAATTAATGTCATATTCATTTCCCATAATATGCACCATGTCACATACCCTTTTGGCACATGTATATTAGGACGGTACCTGTAGAGTAAGCTGCTTATAAAAAGAGATCTGTCCTTCACAGTGGATAAAAACTCGAGTCCCTTATTCTTTATTTAGTTCTGGCTCAGCCAAGCTCCTGTACTCTCAGCAGACAGATTTTTATGAAGTTGATGAATTGTGTAACTGTTTCTTAAATTCATTTTATGTATGTAAAATTGAACTAAGTCCTGCTTTCCATTGCTAGGGTAATGGCAGCCATTGGGTGGTCCTAATGCTACAAAGTTTAGGTTCAAGTATAGCTTTTGGTTTTTTTTCTGTGAAATTTCTGTGTGAACCCAAATTAGCCTGTTCAGAAAAGTCAGTTAAATAATACATCTGGGCACATAGATAAGAATGTTTCACATTCATTGAAGTAGCTGCTTATTAATATAAATGGTAAACAGTTCAAGAGTTTGGCATCTAAATTACGTAGTTTAATATACTAGAAAATTCAGTATAATCAGTGATGAGTAAAGAGGGTCATTGAAGTCCCAAAAAGACTGTGAGTTACTCATTAGGTTTAATCTTTTAGGCAAAATAGCTTTTATAAATAGTGTGAATTGATCTGATAAATCTCAAAGAACATTGGAAAGGAAATTAAATATATATTGTTTTAATATCTGTAATGCGCAATTGCTGAAAACTTGTAGTAATTGTATTTTTTGTGGCTTCAGGTTAGCCTCAATATGTTGTCTGTGTATATTAATGGCTGCAGAATCAATGTCAGTTATTTTGAACTTGTATGAATTTTTTTTAATTTGAGCTTGTTGCTTACTGTATTTTTGCACACTTCTGCATATTTATTGGGCCTTTTCTATTTGTCTTTCTTCCTATTAACAGGTATTATTGAGACTGCAGATCGCCTGGATCGTGAGACTACTTCACACTACTGGTTAACTGTTTATGCAACAGACCAAGGCGTTGTGCCTTTATCATCTTTCATTGAAATCTACATAGAAGTTGGGGATGTTAATGATAATGCTCCTCAGACCACAGAACCAGTTTATTACCCAGAGGTCATGGAAAACTCACCTAAAGATGTATCAGTCATTCAGATTGAAGCATTTGATCCAGATTCTAGCTCAAATGAAAAGTTAACCTACAAGATTACAAGTGGAAATCCACAGGGTTTCTTTTCAATAAACCCCAAAACTGGTAAGTGCAATACAGTTATTTATTTTACGTATGAATGAAGCAACGTATTTGGATAAATACATGAACCAGGCAAAATCAATATCTTTGGTTTAACATTGTTAACATGCTTTTCATGTTAGTTAACTTGGTATCCTGGTTTGTGTAAATATTAGTAAGTTACATAAACAGGCAGAAGAGGATTTGAGCATGAAGGAGTTGGTTCAGAGTACTTGATATCCAGATGCTGCACATTTTGGGAAGATTTACTTCAGGGTAGCTCCCCTCTATACTGGCCAATGCCTATTTGCTTTTGTAGTGCAGCAAAAATACATATTTTAGCTTAGTTTCATCCCAGCTGGTTTTAGCAGTCTCAGTCTTCCAGTTTTCACACGTAAATTTTTTTTTTGTCAGGCTGTTTTTGGTTTTTTTTTTTCCACGTAGTCAGTCTAAGGTCATTTATTAACAGGCCATGTGTTAACTATAAACTCACTTGTCCCACAGTCATAAGGGACCATCTTTGACAGTAACTGTTGCTGTCGTAAGAAATAGAAAATCCTGGAGATAATTTGTAGGTAATGAAAAGAAAGTCTGAATTCAAAGTTTGTTTGGAAAGCTTCACGAAAAACATTTAACAGGAAAGTACAAATACAAGAAACAAATAACCTTTTAGTTACTGTGAATTACAAATATGGAAATGTGTATAGAGCAGAGACAGGAAACAAAATAATCCATATTAACTGAAGCTACACGGTGATGTTAAAGACAGTGTAAAGGTTCCCTACTATCCTTTGCTTCTGAATGAGCATGGATGTACAAACACATGGATGTACAGTACACATGCTGGATGTTTTTATCCTCAGATCTTTCCTAACGGTAAAGAAGGATTTGGTTTTAATTAAATAATATTTTGCTGGGTTGGGCACAGAGTAATTTTTCATATGTTGCATCTAGGAACTATTTCAAGTTACAAATTAGAGGAGAATCTTCCAATTCACTCAGCCTAAAATTTCTTCTTAAGATCCAGAGATTTTTAGACTAGAAGTGTAGAGAGTGACTTTAATCTGTAACAAACCCAGTAATTAGAAGAGAGCAATAGAAGCCTTATTCATTTAGCTCTTGCTCATTCATGGGGAAAATTTCAGGAGATTTAAAGGAGCAAAAATTGGTTGAAAAAATATGTTTTGAAGGCAGGGTTGACACTGTGGCCTTCATTCTGTTTTATGATTGTTTCAGCTCAGGGTATGAAAAACTTGTGTGCTGCAGCAGCTCTAATTGCTGTGTCAGCAAAGCTCTGAGTGCAAACACAGGTCTGTTAGTTGGGTTATTTTCTGACAATAACTTCTTTGTCAGCATGTGCTGCGTCTGCTTGTGAGGATATTGCCAAAAGGGGCATACGAAGTCACTATAGCAGCAGCAGATCTTTAGCATATTTAAAGCCTGTATCTAAATGCAATATTTACAGAAGCATTGCTTTTAGAACAAAGGCAGCCTAAGTAATAAGATAAGAAATATTCAACCACAGAATCTTCAACAGTGAATGCAGAAAACTCATGAGTGTGTGTTTTTCTGTGTGCTTTATTGCTATTTGTCTTTCTCTGCTTAACATGATGCAAAAGGAAAAATTTTCTAGTCTACTTCCTAACTCTGTCTGGTTTTGAAAAATACTGTTTCTTCTTTACTGTTGCTTCCATATAGTCATCTCAATCAGTGATATTCATAAAAATGTGAGTAAAATTGCCTGTGACTTAGGTAGAAAGAATAGAGTGACTGCAGTGCTCAATGTTCATTACACAGAGCTGAGTGACATTGAAGATGGTGCATATAAAACAAGAGTTGATTCTTCATGTAAGAGGTAGTCTGGGAAGATGTTAAAGCATTGGCAAGGGAGTCAGATGTTGGCAGAGCAAAGAGAGCTGATCTTTTAATGGGAGAAAGATCACAGTGGGAGAAGGGAGCTGAGTTGTGAGGAGCCTACAGAGAAAAAACAGAGAAGAGGTTAGGCTGTGTCCCACATGCTCTAGCC
>JAVHNC010053341.1:2649-13288 GCA_034782935.1 Micropsitta keiensis | reverse complement strand
TGTTTCTGGATCTTGTTTCTAATGCTGTGAAACTCTATCCCTTGCTTAAAGGTTTGGAAATAATGGGTCAGGTTCCCCAGCTCATGAGTACAGGTCAGTTTGGCAGAACAGGACTGGTCGTGAGGGGAGAGCTGGGTAATTGAATAGGGTTGGTGTGATCTTTTAGTAAAAGTAGGACAAGGGAAGGCACAGGGACATGTAAGTGGGAAGCAGTCTTGGAAAGGTCAGCTCAGGAGCCTGTGACGCTGGAGGGCTGGGGAAGGATTCAGATTTGGATAAGGGAGGAGGAACTCAAATACGTGCTCATTAGCGCTTTGATCCAGAGAGGCTTCTTGCTGTGGTAAAATGAATAGAGCTTTTTTCCACTTCTCAGCTCACAAGTATGGAGTGGCCCTTGAAAGGGAGCACCTGGGATTGTCACAGGTATCTGCCCTGTGTGCTCCAAGGCTTTAGGAAGTTTTCTGTAAACCAGTGCAGGATGCAAGTGCAGTTTAGTGGTGGGTTTGTGCGGCTGTGACTTTATTTGTAGCATTTGCTGCTGTTGCCTCAGCAGCACAGGGTAACTTGTGCGAACAGAGCAGTTCAAGGTCAGGTTGCACATAAGGAAGCTGAGGTTCTACCACTTATGCCTTTAATGTTAGTTGTTGTTGTTGTATAAATGATTACTGTGCAAACTGGCTCTTGCTCTTTATTTCTGTAAGTACTTTTACCCATATACTTTAGGAACAGGGCTTGTTTATGTTATTAAGCTGATTAAAGGCTATAGCCATAGATGCATGGTAAAAATAGTATGGCTTATTTCTATAACATGGCGAAGACAAGTCACAATCGGAGTACTTAGAATACAGAATAGAAACAATTACTGCTCAAACTAACAGCTTTAAAAGACCAAACTGCATTTAGTAGCTGTCCTCACTCTGAGAGTGTGCTGCCTGGTAGCTGAGGGAGAGATGCAGCTGCACATTTCCATGTCATCTGTTTGTAAGAGAAAAGCACAGACATGGTCTCATTGAAAGTCCATGTTCAGGGTTTGCTGTCTTGGACAGTGTAGGTAGACAAAGTACTTTGTTCTAAGATCCCCCCAAAAACTTCTCCTTTTTAGTTCTGGTTTACAATGCCACAGAACTAACATAACTTGGTAAGTATCTGGCAAAAAATGTTGCTATTTCCCATCAGTATTATCAATTATTTCTCATCATTTAGTCTGGGCACCTGTGGATTTAGTCTGAGCAAGGACTGAGGTGGTTTTGAAAAGAAGCTGTGCATCTCCTGAGCACACAGTCAGATGTTCCAGGTTTAGAACCTGCTCAAGGAAGTGGTGCAGCTTGGACTCTAATGTACCAACATAAGCCTGGTAAATGCCAAAGGCTAAAACCTGTACCCTGCATGGCTGCTCATTTATGTTTTGGCATTCATTTGCTGCTTCTGTTGCACTCTCTCCCTTTTCGTACATGATGAACAAGGTGTAAATCACGTTCCTTCCATGCAGTCTTGGCTTAGCTAGGATCTCTGTCGAGCTTCCCCCTTGTCCTGTCACTATTAAAAAGCCCCTCTCCAGCTTTCCTGCAGCACCTTTAGGCACTGGAGCTGCTCTGAGGTCTCCCCTTCAGGAGCCTTCTCTTCTCCAGGCTGCCCCAGCCCAACTCTCTCAGCCTGGCTCCAAAGCAGAGCTACTCCAGCCCTTGCAGCATCTCCGTGACCTCCTCTGGGCTCACTTCAACAGGTCCACATCCTGCTTATCTTGTTGCCCCAGAGCTGGATGCAGAACACTCTGTTCGTGTGTTTTCGTCTTGAACATACATTAGTGGCTCTTCAGTAGGGGCTGTAAATGCCATGCTGACAGATCCACAGTGGAATCTGTTTTGGAACAGTTGCAGTACCCCAGACAGTCATGGTCACTTCCACTGAAAGTTCCCTTGAGCAGCTAATGCCAATGGTAGGATGAGCCCAAAAAGTCTGTAAGAAAACCTTATTGCTGTATGGCATTTAATGTGAAACACTGCGTGAAGCAAGAATATGATTGCATGGTGAGAAACCTGCCCACTTAGCAGAGTAGGTACACAGTAGATTTCTGATTTCTCTTGCTGTGTGAAGGCTGCCTACTCCTCTCTGTCAGCAGAACTTTCCATTCCCAGCAAGTGGAAAACTGCTTTGGCATAAACAAGACAGAACTTGCATTTGTGCGTAATTCTCCAAGGCACAGTTATGCAGATCAGTTGTAAAGTAGCAGTGACTTCAGAAAAAATAGAGTTCAGCTGAATGCTTTAGCTGGATAGACTTCTCCAGTAAAGGTTAAGTTAACTCTTTATCATTTGCTGGTGGAGCTTTGTGCTGTAGCATTTTCTGGTTGATACAAGGAATGGCAAAAGCTGGATGTGACTTGGACAGAGAAAAGTGTAAGTGATTATTGTGCAAAGCACAGGGCTGTATCAACAGGTATATTTGCATCAGAGACAAGGATTTAGTCTTTGAAATTACTTTGTTAAAATAATGTTAAAATAAAAAGGCTTATTATTAGTGTTAAATGTATCAGTAAAGATGCAGGGGAAAAATAAGCTTTTTGTATGTGCAGTGCAAGTGATGGATCCTTGTTCTGATGTGGACAGTAAAATTGTATTTAATAAATTACGGTAATATTGAAAGAATAGTAATTAAATGCGTGGTTTTTCTGTGGTATTGATTTTTGCAAAGTGGTCTGGGCCTGTGCCACTCCTAATGGCATTCCTAGGAAGTGCATCGTAGCACTGATCATTGTTCATGTGATGATCACTGATCATCAATGATCATCACTGAACATCACCATTAAGTTTGTGTATGTGGCCCAGTTTGGGCTGCATTCATCTCAGCTCCTCAGTCTCATTTCAGTGATGTTTGCAGCTGTGGAATCCAGATGTATAGTCTACAGTAGTATGGCTTTTAAATATCTGTGGTTTGCCCTCCCTGTTAACTTTTGCTACTTCTTGGTGAATATTACACTGTCGTGTTAGCCCGTACACTCTGCCTGCACCATCTGCGTGTGCATATGTTCAGGACCCCTTGGGAAAAGGGGAAAAATGCATCTTCTGCAACTGGTTTTGGAAACTGCTTTTGGAAGCTGAAGAGAAAATGATTGCCTTGTGTATTGTCCCCTTTCCCCCCAGGGCAATCTGCATCTGAAGAAAGGGGAAGCTGAAGTTAAGTGAAGATGATGTGTCATAGCTTAGAATACTGATTTCGGTGTACAAAGAAATACCAAATAAACTGTGTTCTCTTTATTTCAGGTTTTCAGGATGAATCTGGAAAAACTCAGCAAACCAGAACTACTGACACTGTTTAGCATTCTTGAGGGAGAATTGGAAGCAAGAGATCTTGTCATAGAAGCCTTAAAGGTATGTTTTAAGTACTGTGATAAGAGACAGAAATGACAACAGTACTACTACAGGTTCTGCAGAGTGCTTAGATCCAAGGTGAAGTTCAGAGGCAAAGATTTATTACTGGTTCAGAATCCCATTTTAATATCAGTAGTATTAGATAATAAATGCTGCATATTAGTCTGTGTCTTGGAATTCATTATTGAAGCTGGCTACAAGAAGCATTTCAGTATTGAAATACAGCATTATGCATGTGCTTTCATCCTTCCTGATAAAGAAACAAGTGTTTCTGTGGTTGTGAGAAATGTAAAAGCCCCATCAGACTTTCTCTGATGGTTTTGTTTTCCTTTACCAAGGAGGGCTCTTTAAAACAGAAACTCCTCTTGCCTGATTCCAAATGCAACCACCTTTAGGTGGGGGGAGGCAGATTCTCCTCCTGAACAGTTAGGATACTTATATACGTATTGTTAACTTGTTTCGCATTTAGACAATCTTTTTATTTTGGAGGAGTATCCTTACCCCCTCTCAAAGCTATTGGATGTTGATGGTGTGGAATGTTCAGCTCCTCTCTTGAAACAGACTTGCAAAGTTCTCCTCCGTCCTGGGATCAGCCTTTTAATTCTGTGTGGTCAGAACATGCTAGCAAAACAAGCATCACTTTCATATTGCACTGTGAAATGCATGTAATGGAGCGGAGAGATGGGAAGGAATGCAGCAGCTCCATTCCAAAGGCTTGTTATTGTGTACCTTCCAGTAGCATAAAGCAATTCTCTTTCCTGTTGAAATTTAACCTGAAGTTCCCTCTTGCATGAGGAGACTAATGTAATTAGAATACCCTTTGACATAATTTGTCAAGTGCTCATAACCGAGAAGAAATTAAATGAAATTGTAACCTATGCTCGATAATTATGCAGTATAAAATACCAAGCTAATCAAAGGTTAGTGCTGTATTCCCCTTCTTCTGGAAGGGATATGCTGTAGAGTTTCACCTGAAGAATGTGAGGAAAGCTGAAGGTAGTAGGAAAGGGCAGTAAAAGCTGGCTCATGGCCTTGCTGTGCTATTTTTTGTTTACTGATAGTAACTGTGGTAACAGTTTTACAAGTGCTTTACTGGCTGGAATAGTTCTATTGTGTGTGACTATAATTAAAGGAAAACCCACTTCACTGATGTGTTTACTCACGTTTTGATACATATAAAAATGCAGCCCCGAAGAAAAGAGCCTTCTCAAATAAAGACTGAAATAAAGATTAAAACTCAGAGAGCATTTGTTTGACTTGCATGGACTGGACTTGCACTGAGAGGGATTGAAACATCCAGGTCTGGTGGAAGCATTGGCTCTTCCACACACAGGGATTGACAATGGTCTTGCTGCTGTTTCTCTTCATAGAGTGTTATGAACAGTCTGTTCTGCCTCTACAGTTAGATTCCTTTGGAGACTTGGTAATTGCATGTGTATGTTAGAAAGAGGTGGAGTGGAACCTGAACTTTGGTAGGGTATTGCATGATCTTAAACCATGATGGTTAGACACAGATGTCAGTGGTTAAAAGTCAGAGGTTTATCTGCCTATTTACTTCCCATACAGTAAGAAAAATACATTTTCCTTCATAGTCTAATTTAAATTCTAATTCAGATTTAAATGCTTCTGAGCTCTATGGGTATTTGAGGGAGATGCTTTGGTACATCATAGGAAAGAGCAAGCCCCTGCAGATAGGGAGTACCTTCATTTGTAAACTTGTAATTTGATTGTTGCACAGGCTGCAATAACTGATATTCCTGCATGCTTAGAGAAAAACATTAAGCATCTGGCATTTAGCAGAGAGAATCCATGTGTGCAGATGACAAAGCCTAAAATAGTTTTCATCTCCCTCATGATATTAGGCCACTTGTTGGCTGGCACTGGCCCTGCTTCTCACCGTGTCAAAACCGAGCTTCTGTGCCAGGCTTTCCAAAGCCTGCTTCTTTTGCTCCTTCGCTTTCCTCTCTTCTCTTTGCCTCCCCTTCCCAAATCTTCACCCTTTGTTCCTTGTTGCGTACTCTGTGAGCATTTCTTTGCACCCTCCTCTTCGTGCTGGCATAAAAGGTTTAATTCCTGAGGTTAATTTTCTGGTGCTCAGATTTGTATTATCAAGGGTAGTTGTTAGGTCACCTCAAACTGATGCCTCTGGTATATTATGATTTGCCCTTTGCTGACTTCTACCTTCACTGTTGGGGTTTTCTTCTGTGGTTTACTTTTTTCCTTGTATACTGTGTTTAATTGAGTGGTGGGTGTTGAGGGTGGGGATCATCATCACACCCTGTGCTTTCACAGTAGACCTGCTCTTGACTTTTAACATCCATTTCAAGCTGCATCATGAGATACCAGCATAAAGGATTAAATTAACAAATTTACTGTATTCAGACTATTCTTTTCTAGTGCTTCAGTTTACTTCCTCTATTTTAAAATCTCTTTGAGAAAAAGCTTTGCTTTTTTCTTTGCCTGAAAGTATCTTCCTGTCCACTACATAAATCTCAATGTTCCCCTCAGAACAGACCTTAAGTCTCATTTCTTATTGTGCTCCTTTTCCTGTAGTTATATTTGTATTTAAATCATCCAGGAAAAACAGATGCTGTCAGAGAGTTGCATAATACTGAGGGCTCATTCTCAGTCCTCATTGCCATGTGGAAAGGATTGCATGTGTGAACCACAGGTTAGTCTTCTAAAATAGCACACCGTGACTGGAAACAATTCAATATTTAAATGGGTCTCTATTGCTATGTTAGAGTATTTTGTTCCCTGCCCCTGTTCTTTAAAGCAGAACTTTCCATACATTAGAAATGAAGTTCTGTTTACTTTTGGAAAACAGGAAACAGCTTTCTGGCTCGTTCTTTGATGTTAATAAGGCCTTAGGCAATTTACACTGGAACAGAAACTGTCTCTTTCACATTAATGACTGGGCGCTGGTATTCATTGCTTTGCTTCTGAATTCAGTGATTCACTCTATAAAGCACTGTTAATGCTTTTCAAAATTAAGTGTTCATTTGTCAGTGGATTTAGAAATCAAGTTTACAGTGCAGTTTCAGAAAACTAATTCTACCTCTTTTTTAAATAAAAAAGTTCAGTAATATAAAACCTTGCTGCAGATGCTAGTAAATCTTTCACAGATGGTGCAAAATGGGCTTTTGCATCACTTACAAAGCAGCTTAGATGTAGCAGTGTTCCCATGGGTCCTGTCCTGCTGGAATGCAGGCTTTTCTTACAGCTTCTCTTGCAAATTTGGGGAGCTTTTGGTTTATTTCTTGATTGAAGCAGCCAGTGGCCTTTGGAAGGCTTATTTTCTTCACCTTCTCACAGATAGGTGCTGAAAGAGGAGGAGAGAGGTGTGGGAATGGCTCCAGCTCTGAATTTCAGCTCTCAGGGTGTCATCAGGTTCCCTGTTTTAATGGTGACCAAAGTGAGCACACTGTAGTTCTTGGACCATCATCACCAGTATGCTGGAGCTATGCATGGCCAGGCTTTTACTGGGATGTGTACTGTCAGTGCTATGGACCAAAAGGAAAGAAGTCACAGTTTTGTGCTGCTTGACATATCCTGAGAAAGCTTCTTAACATATTTCCAAGCTGATAACAGGTCTGATGTGGGCAAAGCTGGGTAGCTCTCGTTTATCTGGTTTGTTCGCTTGATATAATGATGGCAATTAAGACACATGCTGCATTTGAGGGATGTAATTTCTGCTCTGTGGCTCTCTGCTAGGCTTTGCTTCAGAGCTGGAGCTGCAGGAAGACTCAGAATCCCACTCCAGCCTTTTGACATTTATTTCTGTGCAAAGCAAGTGGTCCCCACCCCCATTTCCCTTCTCTCTCAGTGATTGCTGTGACCTCAGCTTGTCTTTATTCCCAATATCTGTCTCTAGGGAGAGAAGCTAATAAGGAAGTTCAAGGCAGTAAGAAGCTATTTAAAGATTATGCCACTCTCTGCAATATAAAGGAGGAACTTCTGTGCACATTCTTGCTGGAGAGCTGCACACACAGTAGCTGCAGTTAATAACAGGGTGTTTGTGTTGTGCCGAAGCTTGAAAGCTAAACTCTAAAATTGCAGGCAAAAGTTAACACTTGACTTTGTGACCAAAAATATACTTGAAACAAGTCTTGGAAATTCCCCAGTAAAACAAGTTGTAAAGATGATTGAAGGCAGGGAGAAAATAGTGTCACATAAACAAGGAAATCTTGTATTAAAACAATAAAATTGCACAAATAGGTTGGGAAACTCTCATCCCAAAACAGGCTGGAAATTCCAGGAGGAAACAGTAGTTTTTCCCTAACAAAGCAAAGCCTTTGCTTTGCCAGCCTGCACAGGAAACGTCTCTGCAGTTGTGTCAGGTATTGCTTCTGCTCCATAAAATCAGAATTATCTCTGTTCAGAAGAACTAGCAGTGATCCATTACCCCAGCCTGAGCTCCAAGCCAGCCAGTTCCAAGTGGTACCCTCAGCATATGCCTTATTCTGCTGATCACCAGGAGTTTCCTTTTTAAGAGCAGTTAGCGTGCGTAGCTGCTTCCTTTTTTTATGAGCAGCCCAAGCTTAAATATTAGCTTTTCTGCTGTTGGGGGAGGACAGTTTAATAATCTTCAGAATTGCTGAATAGTCCTTTTAGTTGCTTTTGGAGTTTGAATGGATTGGTAGGAGACTCATATTTGAGATGGTAGGGGTACTAAATTAGAGCATCTTCTAGTTGCAGAAGATTGCATCTTTTTTCAAAGCACAGTTGATATTGTTTTAGGTATGTCTGTCGTCTCTGGTTTTCTGGATTAGATTTTCCATTTCTAAGTTAACAATGCTTTTTGTAACCTTGTTTCCTCACTATGGAAGCTTGATTTCCTGTGGATTTATGTGTTTAATAGGTTGATCCTGGAATCTGATTCCCCACACGCACACACACTTTGGGCTTACTAATAGAATATTTCTCCTCCATCATCAAGATGCCGCTGCTTTGAAAGTTGAACAAAAACTGGATTTAAGACTGAATTTCAGTACAGACAGGACAAAATCAAAACTGTTGGAGATGTTTGTACGTGACCTCCACCAACAGTAGAAGCTGAGCTAAAGAGTGGCCTCAGTGAGGAGCGTAAGCCCTGGAGAAGTCACTCATGTATGTGACAGTTCAGTACCCGTATGAAATAACGTGTAGATTGTGTGCCCAAGTGCATGATGGCGTAAATGCCAAAGCACTGGGTTTGGTTTTGTCAGCTGGATGTGGTTGGTGTAGATGACCTGTTTAAGGCTTTTCATAGTCTAGACAATTTTAGTTAAGTGTTTATGCTCTGCTGGCTGCTGAAGAAGAATAGCTGGACTTGAGGCGGCTGTGAATGTTAGGACAGTCTCATCTGCTTGTCATGCTAGGTCAGGAAAATACTTAATTGCTCAAAGTAGCAAGGAAGAACTTCTTGTTCTTTCCTAGACAGGAAATAAACCACCCCACTAAATTCAACAGAGTTCAGAGCCCAGTGCTGCGAGGAGCAGAGGAAAAACAGGGCTTATGTTCCACCTTCAGTATTGCAAAACCTCAGAGCTTATAGGTAGAGATGTGATTTTAATCCTGGTTCTTTGGGTTTTATTAGAAAGAACTTGCCCAGAAGTAAACCTTCCAACTGTCCCCCTCTTTGCTTGCACTGTTACAGCATTGGTGTCCTCCTGGTGGGTTTCTCTTGTGTTTCTGTGAGGCTGTGGAGTCACCAGCTCCAGGGTGCATTGGGTTTAAGAGAAGAGCAGCTCATCTGTCAGAGCAGTTAGGCCAGCTGGATGCATATCCCACTTTGTATTTACAGACTTTAATGCGTGGGTCACTCCAAAATTCCCTGCATGCTTCTAGTGAGGTCTGGTTGAGTCATTTTTGTAACTTCTTCAGAATAACTGAGGATTCCTGCTCCTCAAAGAAAACCAAAACATGACTGCAGCTCTTCCTGTGATTCATTAAACCAGGGTGGCTCATTATCCAGGGCTGCCCTCCCATTTCCAGAGCTGAGCTTTTCCTTCCTCTTCTGGGTTGGTTTTTTTTTTGCAATGTAAAGTTAGAACAATATCTTAAGTTTTGATCAAAGGTATCTACTGTTCCTGGTAGATATTCCTGATAAAGAGGGAGGGGTGTTTCTGAGTGTGAGTTGTTCCTCTGTGTTTGCTTACTGCAAAGGTTAAAATAGAACTCCAAACCGGTACCATAGGACAAATGACCTTAACTGGGTTTTGTTCTGGAGGAGATATGGAAAGCAAGCTAATTTGTTTCAGGTTTATGTCACTCGTCAAGAAAACCCACAGACCTTTCCCGTTGAGAACAGAGATTGACTTCTGTATTTTTTCTGATTCATGCTAATCATGTGGCTGCATCTTGTAGGCAGGACCAGCACAAATCTCAACAGCTGTTTGAGTAAAACAAAGCTTTATTGCTTATCTGTCAGTCCTGTGACCTGTACAGCTCAATTATAGCAGTTTGTTTTTGTGTTTCAGTATCTCTGTACCAACTGCTGTGTGGGGTGGTGTTTAGAGCATCACAATTGCTCTTGTATGCTTGAGGGGAAGTGTTTGCCTTTGGTACTGGGACATCAGAAAACAGCCATTCCAATAAATACAGGCTTCGTTTTAGTCAGACTTGGTCTTTCCTGTCTAAAAGATGTCCTCAGGCAGTCCCATGAGAAATGGGTGACAGTTTGCTGTTCTTGTTAGGTGAAAGGCTTTCTGAGGAAGCACGCAGCGGGGCTGGCACGCTCTCACTCTGCATTCAAGGCTGATCCTTGTTTTCCACCCTGTGACAGCTGAATGCCATTTCACAGCATCAGCAGAGTCAGGGTTTTGTGGCGCTTGTGCTAAGGAACCCCATCACCAGCTCTGAAAAGCTGTTGTGCTTAATTTGGAATGGCTGAACTCTGTGCTCGTGAGGGTGCTCAGATGTGAGCAGCCTGTACACAGAAAGCCAAAGCACGCCCAAGAACGTGCAGCATTTGCTTGGAGCAGGCTGGAAGCAAAAACACGTCGTACACATGCTCTGTAAAGAAAAGAGTAGCTTATAGTGTCACAGCTTTCCTCTGTAAGTTGCACGGTGCTTTGCTAATTATACATACTAATGTATGCTTTAAATTGAACTACTTTGGCGTGCTTTGGTTAAAGGTACTAGAGTTCACTCATGCATTTCATGGAACCACAGAATGGTTTAGGATAGAAAGGAGCTTAAAGCTCATCCAATTCCAACCCCTGCCACGGGCAGGGACCCCTTCCACTGAAGCAGCTTGCTCCAAGCCCCTGTGTCCAACCTGGCCTTGA
>JAVHNC010053287.1:12403-35896 GCA_034782935.1 Micropsitta keiensis | reverse complement strand
CCAGCTCCTTCAGGACCCGCGGATGGATTTCATCAGGTCCCATGGACTTGTGTATGTTTAGGTTTTTAAGATGGTCTTGAACCAGATCCTCTCCTACAGTGGGCCTAAAGTCTTCATTCTCACAGTCCATGCATCTGCCTTCCAAGACTTTGGTGGTGCGGTCAGAGCTTCAAGATACATACATGTATTCATTTTATCTCTCAAGAGATTTTTTGTTTTAAATCATCTTTATTACAAGGATGATTATGTTTTCTGCATTTTACTCCTGGCCTGAACACACAAGGTAAGACTTCAAAGTAACATGCCATTATAAACAATGATACCAAGCTTTTTTCCTAACCATTCTATTTATAGCAGGTGCCCACATAATTAAATGCTAAAAGTCTTTTTGTTTCCCCTTTCAGTATAAACACAAGGACATACACTACAGTGTTTGACAAAATATAGCAGGAAAGTTTAATTTTTATATTTGTATTATATTTTTCAGTCTTGTTTTTACTGTGGCATGCAACAGAATACAGCAGCTCATAAATAAAGAACAAACAGCAAAACCAAAACCACAACAAACCAAACAGAGAAACAACCTACAGAACTGAGTGAATCAGCAGTAATGCAGGTTATATGGACAGTCAGCAAAATGCTGTTTATTTCAGAGTTCCCTCTCCTTAGAGCTTTTTTGCCTCTTCTTCCCCACCATCCCAATGCTTCTATTTTTTTCCTGCAAGTAGCTGAGGACTCAGGGGTCAGGCACTTCATACTCTGAAGTGGATACAAGATTTACACATTTACATAAAGATATGTATGCTGCTCTCAGCTGCTGGAAATAGTCTAGAACTGGAAACAATCAGCACCCATAATGCTGCTGCATTTCCAGCCTCACTTCCAGTACCACCCAAGGAGGCCAGCAGGAAGTGGACATATCTACATTCTGCTGCTTGAAGTAGTTTCAAGTGGGTTTTAAATATGTAAGAATTTGTAGACTAATGACAAATTATTCTAGCATCAAAACACATAAAATAACAAGCACTAAGTAAAGAGTGAAAATGAAAGTTTGAGAATAGAGTATTTTTTCCTGGTGCATGAGAAGGTGGGGTATTTTTTGTTTGGTGGTCCAACACTTTTCAAAGCATTGCAGAACTGCTGGTAGATAGTGCAGATACCAACGAGAGAGGTGTCAGCAATTCTACCAAACTATGAGGAGTTCAAGCACTTTGGAACCTACCTTCTTTCTCTTCTGGAATAAGGGAAAGATAGGGCTAGAGTTCCTAACTCACAGCAACAAGATTCCTAAGAACTACTGTTCCTCTGCTATCTTCTCCAAGTATATCAATGTTATCTACAACCAAACCATGCATGTTTGTCCTGGGTTTGGCTGGGATAGCATTGATTTTCTTTCCAGCAGCTGGTGCAGTGCTGTGTTTTGGCTTTTTTGAAAGTCGTTGGTAAGGTGTAAATGTAAAGAGTAAGGCTAATTAGAGTGGTTGCGCAGTCACTATGGTCTGATACACTGTCATCAGAGGACCTTAATGTCAGCCAGAACTCTGGAAAATTCTCAAATAAAAATAAAAACTGCGACTCTCCATTTCCACTCCACACAGGAGTGTTACCTTCCTCAAGAATCTGGCACTGGTGCTTGTATGAGGCAGGAAGCTGGTCTAGTTGGCCACATGCATCGTGCATTAGGGGCAGAGATGTGCAAAATGACTGGTTGACAGACACTGAATTCCTGCGTCAGCAAGCCCCTGGAGTATTAGGCTGTTCTAGAAAAAGACTTGTTCTCTCCCTCTGGCTAAAGCTGATACAAACATCTTAATGCTTTTCCTGGGGGTTTCATTTTGCACAAGGTAGGCTTTTGAAGCGGATTAGGAAAAACACCTGACTTCTTAGCTTTTTCAAGGAATGTGCTGTATGTGCTAGAATGAACAGTTTAAATCAAGACTGAAATCTCTGAAGAATGTCAGAAAGCTGAGGAATATATTCAGAGGATAAAGGGTAAAATCCTTTCCAACAAAGAATGTAAATCGATTCTCTGGACAAATGGCCCAGTAGTTCTCACATTCAGTAACAAGACTATCAGAACATCAAGTTAGTGCTCAGGATAGATATTTTATGATAAAACAAACAACTGAACATTAATCCTCTCTCAGTATTGGAAAATGAAATTGTTGATATATGCCTATTTTTTTGGCAAATAGAAATTATAACTTTCTGCTTTTGAATTCAGGATGTGAAAAACAGAAAAAGCTTTTAATAGGTGGAGAAGCCTGCCTATGGGGGGAATTCGTGGATGCAACTAACCTCACACCAAGATTATGGTATGAACTGCTTTATCATTAGATTTTACAAAGATAGCTGTAAGAAACATTAATTAATCCAGCAGCACTGTATGTTAGTGTTAACAGTGCTCTGTGCTGAACCTGAGGAGATATGAATATTGATGCTTCTGGATCTATAAGACCTGGTATTAAGAACTTTAACCCATTCTTGGTTGCAGACCACACCTACTCTGAACCCTAGTATATCTTTACAGGCCTCGAGCAAGTGCTGTAGGAGAAAGACTCTGGAGCAGCAGTAATGTAACTGACTTAGAGGATGCCTATAAAAGACTGACAAATCATCGATGCCGCATGCTCCGGTAAGATTACTAGCTATAGTAAAGCTTGGTTTGCACACCTTATAGATAAAATGGAGTTCAAGTACAGGCCTAAACTGCTGGCTTGGAAAGGAAGGGAGGAGAGCTAGCAGTCTAATCTGACTTGGTAAATGTCATTCCATAGGGGTTTTTGTATCCACAGAAGAGGAAGAACAGATGCAAAACAGTCTAGAACTCCTGTCTTAATGTAACTAACATTTTCAGAACTTTTTCTTCAGTGAAATTCTAGAATCCATCTCTGTCTCTTTCCTGTAAAGGAAAAACACCACCATAATTGGGATTAGGGTTTTGTTGTGGATTTTTTTTTCAGCCAAAAAGTATATTAAAGAGTATGTGGGAGGATTACACAAGACAGGAAAGCTATTCTTTCAGGTACTGCTTTATATAAGGGACTGAAAAGGGTGGAGAAGGAGCCCCTGATAAAATTTAATTCATTTAAAAAAAATCCCCCAAAGTCAGTTCACAACATACTCTTCTTTAGTTCCTTCCCAAAAGTACCTAGACAGGTTACTGGTTAATAATTGCTAGTGCTGTCTTTGTATATTTGCAGTCGTAGAAGGAAGTGATTTCTAAGTCTTAAGTCCAAATTTGACTCCACTTAACAGGATGGTGCATGTCTTGATGGGGCTTAGAGAAAACACCGATCCAACAGAACAGTGAAGTATATGGTTGCTGTACCTCTAGGATTAGGATTTTAAAGTGAAATAAACCATATTGGACCTGGTTACCTACTGCTGCCTCTCCATCTTCTTCCTTAGTGCTGGCACTGGTATTGCTGTATAGGAAGCTTATACAGGTGACTGTAG
Source organism: Micropsitta keiensis (assembly GCA_034782935.1). Classification (NCBI taxonomy): domain Eukaryota; kingdom Metazoa; phylum Chordata; class Aves; order Psittaciformes; family Psittacidae; genus Micropsitta; species Micropsitta keiensis. Next base: position 32,437 of record JAVHNC010053287.1, on the reverse strand, counting down.
CCGTCCTGATAGTAAGAGATGCAGAATGGGGAGGCAGACTAAGGACTACTCCTTGTACTTGTTGCACACTTTTGCCTTAAACTACTTCCTGGTGCTAAAACTGCTTTGCTGGCAGTGAACAACTCCTGTTATAAACAACTATGTTAATAAAAGGACATGTCCTCCTGAAAATGATTCCTCTTATATTGGCTTTGAACCAGAAAAACACTAGAGAAACCATTTGCTTTCCCCAGTGAAATGAGCATTCCTTTGAGCCACAATTCTGTTGCCTTTCATATATATGGGGCTTCCTTAGCACTGTGTGAACTCAAGAGCTTTTTTAATCAGGCTGTTGTAGCCTTAGAGCATGAGCAGAGGACTGTGTCTCTACTGACATTTTCATACAAAGTATGTAAAGACTGTGGCAACTGTAGCAGTCCAAAGGGTCTTTGAAAAAGAGAAAGAAACAACTGTGTCTTGCTCTGCAGCTGCAGACCAGGGATCCAGAGAAAGGGTAGGTGGAACTTTTGTAACAGCTAAGCCATGGTCACAGGAAGAACAGTAACCCTGCCTATCCAAGTCTGAAGCCACTGCTGTTGAAACAATACAGCTACTGTTTCCACAGTACTCTGATCTAAACTCAGCTTCCTGTAGGAGACAACAACCCAAATTGCAGAGAAATGATGATGATGGGAGAAGGAAACAAAAAGGGAGACTTATATGCCAGAGACCTAGGCAACCTTGTCTTTTACTGAGAGTAGGTTTTGCCTTGGGCAACCAATTGTTAGGCTGAGCTATTTTGTTATTCGGTTTCTTTCATTGCAGGTCTTAAGTGCAATTTAAACACCAGCATGTATTATCCTACACTGTAGCAGTTAGGGTCTAGCTCATTAGAATTTCAACTACAATTACTGTAACTGTGAAACCTGTTCTTTTACTATACTATCTTACTGCACCATCACAAACTACAGGGTTTTTTGTTTATTTTTTAAGGCTACATGAGAACAGAATAATTTATGGTAGTGTAGCTGGAAAAAACAAAGTTCACTGAAACTGGCTTCCTCTGAAAATGAATGAAAATTATGTAATTAGAGCCACATACGAAGGAAACATTATGGGTAGGATCTACAGGAAGATCAAATGTCACTGAATTCATATTTTCACATTCTTATGACTTCTCAGTAAACTCAATAGACTTTGCAGAACACTGACACAACTAGCCACTGAATTTAAGCTTTTCAACCTGTTTTCTAATGTCCTGGTACATGTGATTGAAACAGAACTGTACGTAACTGAAGTACAATAAACAGTAGAATAGGCCCTTTTTCACGCTCTTAATAGGCCATCTGTTATTTCTTGGAAGCGGTTTTGTTTATACAAAGATTAAAATAGAGTGCCAGTATCTCTCTTCCTTCCTACACAACCAGCCAGTTGTTTGATTATAATAATACATATTCCACTTTATTTTAACAGCCGTGGGATATCAGCCGAACCTGTGTTTGTTGGATACTGTGCCCACGAAGCAAGGGGATAGTAACCGCTGCAAAGACTTCTTGTCAGAGCCTGAAGTGCCTCTGGGGTATGAATATATATATAAGTACATGCAGTTTGGTATTTGAACCAAGACTTAAAATTTTCACTTTTAGAATAAAGATACTTGATATTCTTGTTGGAATTAAAATGATGGGGTTTAGCTTTCATTAGAAATGGGGATTCTTCACTGTGAAATAATGAAACCATAGAGTTACCAGTTTCTGTACATTCTAAACCTCAGGGAAAATAAAGCTATGACACTATTATGTTATTTAAATAAAAAGCAAACTGTCTTTTTATTTCAAAGTATCTTATAATTTGCCACTTTTCTATGTAACCAGATAACTGTAAATCAGAACTTGTTACACAAAGCAACTCAGAGCCATTACAGCTTAAATCACTCATTGCTGAAGGTCAACCAAAAAAATCAAAGGCAGAAGGTAGGGATCACAGTCCTAGGAGAACTCTGCCTTTATCGTATTTTTTTGCACAGATGTTACTGAATTTGCAGAAACACCCTTTCCACTTACTTGCTAAAGCAAACTTGGGTAGAAGTTACACCCAGTCCTGAACTGTGGTTCCAATTTGTTTCTAACAATATTGTTAGGAAGCAATACTTACAGCTGTACAGTTTAAAATGCTTATTAATGGTATTTTTTTCAACTGAAGACAAATCAAGATACGGTCTGCCAAAACTGTAAAATTATTTCACTTATGGACATATGACTTGAGACTTACACTGAAGTAAGTAAACTTCAGGAACTTTACTTACTTCAGTAAGTAAACAGTCCTAATGGCATACTAAGGTGCACTTAGTGCTCAGTTCTGTGAAGAGGATTTGCATCACTTCTCATTGCAGATATCTGCAAGATAAGAATCTGCAAAGCAGCAAATTATGGTTGCGTATCTGGTTCAGCTGGTTTTCATTTACAGGGCTGTACTAGAAGAGCATACTCTCTTGAAACCTTCCTTGGACATTTAAAAGCACAGTGTGTTCACAAGGCTGCTAATTCATCACTCACCACAACCAGCTGGTCCCACAAGAACATACTGGAGTACATAAACAGGCTCCTGAAATTATTTAAGAGGGAGGACAGAAAATATCTTTATTGTTCTACAGAGTAAAGCAATCACACCAACCCCATCCTCCTCTGAAGCAGTGCACTTTGTTCTTGACTGTTCAGGGCTTGGTAACTGGCAAGCTCCAAAGTGAAGGTTGCTGAGCCTGATGTTAGAGAACGCAAAACTGTTGAGTAGCCCTGGACAAAATGAAATATACATCGCTCAGTTTAGGATAATGGGAAGGTAAGTTAGCACAAAAGATGCTTAGGTGAGAGAAAGACAGAAGCATACTGCAACATACTAGTAAGTTAATTTTTTTTTATACTAGTGTATTAAAAGTGTAATATATTAATGAGTCAATCTAATACACTTATAAAAAACCTGTTCTCTGTAAAACCTGTTTCAGTAGTATTTACTAATTCTCTGATTTACATTTGAAAATGTGCTGGTTTAACAATCTGAATGAGGCACAAAAACATTACTAGATTCGTGGGCTCTTGCTTCAGACCTTCAGTAACTAAAATACTTTACTTTAAAGAACATTCCAAACTTCTTCACCCATAACAACAAGAAACGTGAACTGAAGCCTAACTATTTTAAAGAATATAAAAAAAGACCAGATTTGTGTTTTACCTTTATGAGAAAATCACATACCATTGTTTCTGCTAGTGGAACAGTAGCAACCACAACTCTATTATCCTGACGACTCTGAATTTCCTGAACACTACCTCTCCGCTGTGCAAGGTCAGCAAGTGCTGCACTGAGGTGATCTTCACTTACGGTGATTTCTAGGTTCATTAAGGGCTCCAGTATTTGAATACCAGCTTTTTTCAAAGCCTACGTGGGACAGAAGGAGAGTTACATTGAAGCCTTTTGTGGTAGTTTGATGGGTTTTTTTTCAAATAAGTACTTGCATAACTAGAGCTAGCACTGCCTCCCACTTCCAAAAACTATGAAGGCCCCAGTGAGGGCATTTCACCAACAGAGAACAATAATTACCAGATACATATTCTCCCAGTAGTACATCATGCTGCAGCATCTTACACATGGCATCTGCCATCTTCTGCGGCAGCTTACACTCTCACTGTACCTTTTGCACGCAACGGGAGACACAGGCTGATAGCATTGTATGGGAGGTGTCGGGATGCATTGTCAGTGACTGCACTCTCACATCTATATCCTGAACTGGGAATCCAAGCAAGGGTCCTAGGGAAAAAAAAAGAGGGGGGAGGGAAAATCACAAGAAAGAAAAAACCTTTTTTTTTTCCCTTTCCAGGACATTAAGACATATGCAAAGAAGTTTCTGATTAATTTGGAGGTTTTCAAGTTCCTCTTTCCCCTCTTCTCCTTCCTTCCCTCAGGGCATGACTATTGGTCTTGCTCCTTATTCTGTGCTTTTGTCACTACCAGGCTTTGCCGAAAGTTAAAAGACTGCAGGCTCCTACTTTCTTACTTTTTTTACCAAAAGCACAGATAATTTTCAAAACCAGAAGTTCCCAAGTGTGCTCCTCCATACAACCATTCCCAAAGATGAAGTTGTTTTTTACACATTATACCATCTAAAACTTGTCTGAAACAAGACCTTATTTCAGAAAGCAGTGAAACCTTTTTTTTAACCAGAAGCCAGAATATCTTCTGTATTTTCCTTTTCAACACCATGTAACCATAGCAAAGACTGATAGAAACCCACTACCACAACTGCAGGGTTAACTCATTTATGAGGGTTGAATCACAAAGTAGGTTATCTCCCTCCAGCCCAGGACTCTCAACCACAACAAAAACCTGTATTAGACTGGATGGGAGGCCTGAACCACATCTGAGGAAAAACACAGAGTTTTTTTCCTACAGAGAACATGGCCAGATCTATTTTATTTATTTATGGGCTTTTTAAGTACTTAATGCCACAAATTTTAGCCTGGAGTTGGCACAATTCTGAAGTGTTTTCAGGGAGCACAGTCAAGAATCATTCTACAACCAGAGACGATACATGCTTTCCAACTCAACACAGTCATATTGATAAAAAACACCTCATGCTGCTTCTTCTAGAGTCATTCTTGTTTATCAATCCACTCCACAGTAATTTTGCTGTAAAGGAGAGTTCTTTGGCCACAATTTCTTAAGTACTTCCTATTTTTAATCCAACATAAAGGATGTTTTTAGTCCTCTAGAAAATCTGTACTTTGAAATTAGGCAAGGCTTTTTATAGTACTGGATTTAACATATTTGAAAATAAAAAACAAAAAAATAAAAATCAGTAACTTTATTAAAGTGTGGTACGTACACGTTCGTCTCAAACCATTTCTGTTACATCACTGTGGTTTATATGACATCATAAAGTAAACACTTTATCTCTTACACCAGATTAAAAAGCAAACCAAAAGAACCCTGAACTTGGTGTTGAGTGACTGAGAAGGAATCAACCATAAAACCAAAGGCATGCTGCCTTCCATTCCTGGCACAGGGAAAAAAATGTTTGTCAATTTTTGTAGTAAAGGAAGTACCAGAGTTTTCCCTTCCATCTAGTGCTACCAGGTACTGTTAGTTTTCAAGCTACCAAGGAGTCTTTCCTCCTAGAAGCATAATAAATTGCTTCTTACAGAAATGTCAGACCAGTATAGCTATCATAAAACTTTCTTTACCTTGAATGCATGAATTTGTGATTCCATTTTCTATAGCTCCCTGGACTTCTTTGGGCAGTTCTTCAATGACACCCACAGCATATTCGATGGCAGGTTTTGTGGTTGCTCTCTCCCCTAACCTAGGCCTCACCTCTAACTCTGCAGTTACAAAATGTCGTTTATCTCCTACTGTTTTGTCCAATACATCTGGGAGGGTTGGGGGAGAAGGAAAAAAAAAGGTGAAACAGCCATTTGGAAACAACACTAATATATAAAATTCATCTGAAAGTTACTCATAACAGCATGTAAAGTAAACCAAGTGCCAGAACCAGAAAAAGATGGATTTCATTCACTTGTTTTGGATTTCGTTCACTTGTTTTACCTGTAGCTTGGGCAGCATTTAGGATTGTTTCTCTGTACGCTATTTGAAGAGGTCCCAAATAAGTCTCAATTCCATATTCACGTTTGATTCGGTCATGAATGATCTCTATGTGTAGTTCTCCCATGCCACAAAGAACAGTCTAATCAGAAGACAGTCAAGAGAAGAGGAAAACCATGCAAAACTCAGGTTTTAATATAAACTCTTTACACAAGAACTTGCATGCTCGTAATAGTCTCTAAGAAATATTTCAAATGCCAAGGTGCCTACAGAGAAAACAGGACTGCTTTAGATCATCTGACATAAACACCACATAAGTGACAGGGTAATTACCACTACTGTGACCACTAAAAAAGGTTATTCAATAGTAATTCAAGCTTTTTTAAAATACAGAGCTGTCACGAACACGCAGAGCACAGGATGACTTCCTCTTCTCACTAAAGTGTGAGTGCACAAAGCTCTATTTTAGTTTGATGCAAAGAACTTTGTAAATACATGTTATGAACAGCAAGTTCTTTCTATTCAAGAAAACCTCAGTATGTAAATGAACTAACTGAAGAGCGGTCTTGACAGCTCCAAAATAAAGGTTGGTTAAAGGTAGGCAATAGAAGATTCATCTTACTTGTCCTGTGTCAGGATCTAGCTTCACTTTTAAGCTTGGATCTTCACGCTGAAGGCAGCTCAATGCATTATCCAAGTCTGTACATAAATACCAAACATTATGTCTATAGAGACTTCAGTAATTTGAGAATCACAATGAATGTCTAAACATCACTTTCTCATAAGGTCAAATCTTATTCTCGGAAAAAAGCCAAAGGACACCAGAGAAGCACAGATTTTGGCAAAGTCAGCTCAAATTACAAGCAACTTGCAAGTTTTGATTCTCTCCCAACAAATTAATTGCATGCTACAGAGTACTTTCATTTGACCATTATAAATGCTATTTTTGGAGTGGTATTTTGTACTTGTATGAAGAAAGAGTGGAGCCTGTGCTTGATCAAGTCAGTAAAAAGTACTGCTCCCTATTTACAGATAAGAAAAATTGTCAACTAACTAACTATGCATGACAGTAGGAAATGAAAGTGCCTCAATCTCTTCTGTCAAAATGAAGAACTACTATTTTTCTAGACACAAAATCTAGAAAAGTACTAGTACTGCTTGACATGACAATAGGATATGGACATGTGCAGGATATGGACAACCATGATCTAAAATGTATCACCTGTGCAAAACACCAAACAGGGCCTTATTGGATCACAGACTGCTAAATTTGTACAACTCATTCATGTCAACCAAGTGTGCACCAACTTAAGCCCCATTCCTTAATTATGAGAATATAGTTATGCTCTGGTACCTCTTTTGTACGATATCTTATCACATTCCTAGGTAGCTATGTTGTACCTTGTTGTTTGGCCATTGAAGGAGGTTCAATTGTACAGAAGAAGACAGGGTCAGGGATCTCCACGCCTGCCAGCAGAAGGCTCTCTATGTTACTGCTAGATCTTTTCTCTCCCACAGCATCCCTTTCAGCTCGGCGTGCTGCAGCTGCTGCTGAAGCCTTTGATGACACTATGGTATCTCCAGTGGCACTCTATAGATCAACATTCAGTCACCAGCAAGATACAGGACAGGGAGAGGAGGGAATATGGAAAAACAAAACAAAAACCCCAAAACAACATCCCTCCCCCACAAACTAAAACCACAAACCCTGACCATTTCTCTTCCTCAAAACTACTTCTGCTAAACTCCACTTATACACTTATTTATAAACAATTATTGTAAACAATTACTCTTCAAATAACTAAAATCATATCGAAGAGGAAAATCTGTGATCAAATTTAGACTAACCTTTCTTTGTACAATTCATTGCACTTTAAGTGTAACTTACCAGTCAAGATATATAGCCACAAAGAACAGTACTGCTAAATTAAAATCTGCTTACGCATGACAAAGTTGATTACATTTAAAAAAAATCTGTGCAAATGAGATCAATGCAGCCTGTTCAGACAACAAAACACTGAATTGCTAAACTAGGAGAAGCAAGCTTGAAACAAGCTTACTTGAACTTAAATTAAACTGTTGCTTTTGAGTAACTTATTTTAACATCACCCTCCTTCCCCATAGGAGATCTCTCCATGGCATTACAATGTATTTGAAGAGCTACAATATACATTGAAGATCAGAACCCTACTAAAACACAACTTCAGTTTTCATTCCTTTCCACATAATCAGTACTGCATCTCTGAGGTCAGTTACTGACATTTGTACATTGTAATATTACATTTTAGTAGGAAGTACAAGTACTTCAAATAAAGCAAGTTTACATAAGTCACAATAATCAAGAACGCTTCTGAGATAAACCACCACAGAAGCACAAAGGACACTAGTGAAACAAGGTCCCTTACAGAATCAGTATTTTCCATTACCTGTTTCAACCCAACAGTAAGGGCAATGTTGCCAGGCATCAGTGATGGTATTTCAATTTGCTGATCAGCAAAAGGCAGGAGCAGCCGGCTCATTCTCTCCCTGAAAATGCAATTCTTGTATTACATGGGACTTCTAACAGATGTTCTAATGCTACATTAAGTCACACCTCTATCTTACTCACGTGCAACTCTTGTTAATATTATAAACAGCTGACTGAGGTTTCAGTGAACCTGAGTAAACACGAATGAAAACTAGTGGTCCACGACATTTATCATGGAGAACTTTAAACGCTAGGGCACACAGGTCATCCTTGTACCATTGTCTGCAACATAAAAAGCAACAACAAAAACAATACTTGTAGGATTAATCCACTCAAACTCACATTTACCTCCATTTCCACTCAATTAAGAAGTGACAGTTTTCTTACTGTAAAAGAGACAGAATTAACAAAAATCGCAATTTATAACAAAAAACATTAACCTAAGCAGTTTAAGCTCCAGCAGGATATACAAAATATCATGTGGCTCAGCCAGTACTAAAGATGATTCCTAGACCCCAGTTTTGTAAAATGGCAGTATCCTAAGATTAAAAATAGACTTTAGAACTCCAAAAGAGCAAGTTTGACAAGTGGAGATAAATGCACACAATTCAAGTAAAATTGGGCAAAGAAGGGTCAGTACTCGGGTGTATTTTTTATATCTGCACATCTCTACTGTTACTTAATAAATAGAACCAGGAAACATTTTTAAAAATATAGATGCTTTGTTAATATTTTTCATTTTCTCCTTTTATGCTTTCCTACTATGCTATTTATGCTTTATCCTGTCCCTCCTTTCCTCCCTCTACTTACAGAAACTCATATGAACGCTCATTAGGCGCAGGCAGGTACATAGTAACAGCATCCAGTAATGGCTGCACTCCTTTGTTCTTCAGTGCACTGCCACAGAGTACAGGTACTGCTTTCTGGGCTAGCGTGACTCTGCGGATAGCAGACTGTAACTGCAAGAAAAGAATTAGTTTCTGTTAACATGTGAACTACAGTTTAGCCTTAAACTACATTCCAGCTATCAGATACTGCTAACAAATCCCCAGAAGTTAAAAAGTGTGTCTGCAAACACAACAGCACTCATCCAAACTCCTGTCAGTGCTTTTAATGAGCTTCAAACCACAAACCAAATTGTTCAGGTTTCTAAACATTTCATGCAGAACTGCACCTGTTCTTGTTCTATCAGTCCCTTTAATTCAGAATGTTGTACCTCACCACTTTCAACATGCAGTGTCTGAAGATCTAACCATTCACAGAAGCTGCTGCTTTTGTTGGTAAAAGTCAGCAGCTCAGACATGTACTGCACTGAGTCCACTTGGAAATTCCACTTACCTTTCCCTAAACTCTTTTGCAGCAACCTAACTTAAAAAAAAACCCAGACAAAACAACCACACAACCAAGCAGCCACCACTCCTGAACAAAGGTACCTTACTTTTAACATTGTGCCTAGCATAGTTATTGCATTACTGTAAAAAATTAAACTACTAAGCTTGAATGTATTTTCCTAAATTCAGTGCTGTACATTCACTACAAAAGCTGATGTTTTTGTGGTTGATAAAAATGCACATCTGCAAAATCGTCAGACACATGTACCAGAGGAATTAAAAAAACAGCCCTTCAGGATAACAAGCAGCCAAAACTTGTTTATAAATAATGTAAAAAATACCTTGTCAGCTGGTATGAAGTCCAAATTTTCACTGTATTCTCCTAGAACCAGTTCAGCAAATTCATCATCCAGATCTGCAACCTTCAAAAGAACAGTTCTTTATTTGGCATACAGCAGTCTCACAGACAAGTCACAAATCTTAGTTGTTCCGTATATATAGCTAGAAAGAGCAGGAACGAAGCCTTTAAAGACATCACAGATCATAAACTCAAACCATAATAAAATATGGGAATGAAGGTTCCAAGAAAGTATGGGGATGGGGGGATCAACTTATAAAGTTGCTGTCAGGCAAAACATCAGTGGGAGACAGAATGTTTGCTCTTCCTGAAACCAAGAAAAACCTGCAGCCATACAGTGACAGCCATGCAGGGTATAACTGAATGTAGTTCCCATCTGCAAACAGGGCAAAGTCTGAAGTAAGCAGCAAGTGATCTTGCTGGACAAAAAGAGACACGCTTTTAGGGCATTTTAACACCCCTCATGTCAAAGGTTTGTAGGTCCAAGAGCTCACCTGTGTTTTCAAACTGTGCCACCAAGCCTGACATATAAACTACTCCTTTGCACTGTCAAAGGCCGAGGACAAGCTACATGCAGGAAGGCATTTTGCCCCCTCTAGTGGCTAAGACAGCAATTGAGCAAATACTGAAATGAACTGTTGATAAGCAATTAGAAATCTAATCAAGATAACGGTTAAAACATGAGAGATAAAGCAAAGTATATAAAAAAAATATTTTTTTGATATCTCAATTATCACAGTAGTGGTGCACCCCTTCCTGCTTCAGGAAGAGCCCAGAAACCAAAGGAAAAAAGCCCAACACTGTTCTCACAAAGTTTTCTTTCTATCTGACAGTACCCTTCCTAAGACAAGAGGCTGAGTAATAACACCTCAATTTAAAACCTGGAAATTTTTAAAACCAGATTATGTATGTGTGTTGAACTCAGAGCAATATAAAATGAATCTCTCCAATTTTGATGCATCAAATGAAACTGAAAGCCTCGTACCATCTGTTTATGCATTTATTTGCATAGTGTTATAGGAAGCTGTATGGAGGACAGCCCTTTCAGCAAAATGGACTGCTATCCAAGAAAAGCATAGTTGTTAACCTTCAACACTTTTGCCTATAAAAATATGCGCTCAAATGTAATCACTACCACACTTTTACACTGTATATAAGCAAACTGAATGTAAGAAAAAATACCTTTTTAGTTGGGGACAAGACTTGCTTAGAGCTTTTCAAGTACAAACAGATTTTCCAATATCATTATATAAATGACACAAAATAACATGGGACCTTAAAATTCTTCCTGAGGAAAGAATAAGAACACTCTGGACAAACTATTTCAAATGTTCTGTGCTGCTCAATAGGCATGTTACTCTTTTACTTCCATCAATTCTTCCATTCTTCACCCCTTCAAAACTGTCAAAATGTGGTTATCAAATAGATCAAGTTTCTATTATCTTACCTTCACAGTAGGACATTCTATTTAAAGAAATATTTATACTGTCTTTTCTCATCTCTCCCATGGACTTTTTTGGATAGATCTAAACCTAGATTTTTATGGTGAGATTCAGCTGTGCCTAATACAGTATTTAGTGTCATTTTGACCAGCCTGTAACATCCCATCCAAGCTTCTAGCTACACTCCAGAAAGGTATAGATGTGCTGCAGGTTCTGGGTCATATCTGTCAGGCCTCATGCGAACGACGGCATCTGAGACAATGCAAGATGCCATGTTAGCCAACTGAATGCTAAATTTAGTATCTGGTTTCTTCAGTTCCCCGTTTACTAAGCAGGGATCATTTTCCATTTTGTGCACATATTGTAGAGCCAGGGAGTTCAACTATCTGTATTCAGCATGTTTTGCCATTCCATATTGATGTTTCCAAAGTGCAGTAAGTGTCTTTGACAGATGGAAAGGAAGTGAAGAAAATCTGAAATTAGTTCAGTAAGGACAAATGCAGAATCTTGCACCTGGGACAGAACAAATCCATGCACTGATACACAGCAGGGATCAAGTAGCTAGGAAACAGCTCTGCAGAAGTCAACCAGACTGTCCTGATGGACAAGTGAGCATGGGGCAGCAGCATCCCCTTTCAGTGACAAAGGCTAACTGCACACCAGGCTGCAGCACCAAGAGCATGGCCAGTGGATCAGGGAAAAGGCTAGTACCCTCTACCATGCACTTGTGAAGTTGCATCTGAAACATTGTCAGCTTTTAGGTTCCCCAGCACAAAAGAGACAGACAAACTGCAGCAAGTCCAGGGGTAAAGCACTCAGGTGGCTGGATTGTAGCCAGAGGCCCAGAGAGATGGGTCTGTCTAACTTGGAGAGTCTAAGGCAGGATGCAAATGCTGCCTCTTACTGCCACCATTACACCTTGTAATGGTGGGGTGGTGGGCCTGCTTCAGGAAAAACAGAGCCAGTTTTCTCACAGGTACACAAGGAAAGGACAAGTGTCACTGTCACAGGCTGCAACACGGTAAACTCCCACTGGATAAAAGAAATAATGTTCTGCTACAAGAATGATCAAGCACAGGGAAGGCTGCTTAGACAGCTTGCAATGACCATCCTTAGGGATGTGAAAACTCAACCCGAGAAGACCTGAAAAACCTGATCTAGCACTGAAGTTAGGCCTGTTTTGAGCAGGTCAGGAGACATCTCCAAAGCTCCCTTTCATGCTATTTTTGTTACTGGTCTAAATAACGGGTTTAAATATATTATGTAACTCTTCCAATTTTGAAGAATTCTGTGAGAATTGTTGATGCAAGAACTCTTCCTGTGCTGTGGCTTTCAACAGAAATAGCTACTTTTTGTTAATCTGGTTTCTTTACAAGTCAAATCAGAACTGAAAAAACAGCTTACTAGGAACAGGTGATGAGCATCAAGTAAAACAAGGAGATCCTTTAATTATATGTTGAATAAAACATAGTCCAACAAAACTAAAATATGAACCTATGATCTCTTAAAGTACAACTGCCTCTGAACACAATGAAATGGGGATCAGAATCTCACTATATTCCAGCACAACTTTGGAACATACTCTACCTGTAACCTCTAACAGCACTGCAAGTTACTGTATACTATTAAATGACATTCAAAAAGTATGTCTAACCTCCAAGGGTTCTTATGTATCCAGAATAATACAGCATTCTCTCTGTTGTGGTAGTCTTCCCTGCATCAATGTGGGCCATAATGCCAATGTTTCGGATTCTGCATAAAGCGAAAACATTGCTTTTACTGTGGCAATTGTTTATTCCGCGATATTGTTATCTGCATAAGCAATTAATATTTACTCAGAATAGCACACCAGATTAATAACGTTTTTCTTCTGCTGCATATCTGGGACAGTGTACTCTCTGAAACAGAAGCAGCCCCTCCACCATCTCCTCCATTCCAACCACTAACCCTTGATGCCTGAAACAACCCATCATGTACACACCCTTTACACCCCAAATATAGCACCCAAATTCCCATGAAGTTGTCCTTGATTCAATTCAGCAAAGTCTTTCTTTCTGAAGTAACTCACCAGTAACTTTCAAAATTGCTTCAGTAGTTCCATCCATCACAGGCTTGCCATCAGCCCCCATAATCACTGTTAATGATAGCTGAATTTGCCCTCCGGACAGTAATAAGCGAAATTCACCCCCAAGCCTGTGGCAGCTCACCCCCTAATTACCTTGCCCTCCTTCTAAGGCCCTCATCTAACACAGCTGAGTGATCCCACGAACACAAAGTTCCCTGCCTACAGCCATCGTCTAGATCCCACAACATCCCTTGCCCTTCATTCAGCTTCCCACACCCATCATGGATTTGGAGCTTCCCTAAGAGCTCAGTTCTGGTTCTGATGATGTAAAAAAGAGGCATTCCAAGACCTCTTTGACACCAACAACCACTCCATGTTGAAAGCCAGAAAAGTAAGGTAAGGAAATACTAACTTCAATGTAGAACATGCACAGGAACTATGAAGGTGACGGGCATAGCAACGACCTATGAGTTTTCACCACATCAATTGCTCTGACTGCCAGTTACATCCAAAAAAGGAGCTAGCTTGACATACCCGGATATATGAGGATTAATAACAGAATGCAGAGACTTAACATCTCCTAGAGACAAACAAGACAACAATTTTTAAGACTTATCTCAATGTAGAAATTATTCTAACAAAATCAAATATATTTAAGAAAGCTCCTAAAAACTTATCAAAACAAAGATTCAGATTCAAATTTCTACAGATACATATTTTCAACAAATTACTCTCTTGCTCTTACAAAAAACCCAACAAAACTCTTCAAAACAATTGTAATTCAGAAACAATAGGAAAAAGCCAACATATAACAGTATCATCAGCACAGTAAAATCTTACTCTGCAGGAGCAATAACAAAACATGTCACAGTTCAACAACTGTAATGCTGACATTCATCTGAACCAGCTATTAGCAAATTTCAAAAGTCATTTCTCCTTTAAATGCTGAAGCTAGACAGCATAGTCCTTCAGAAGAAAACACAACCTGACCTATGCTAAGAAAACATGGGAGAGAGTTTTACATTAGTGTTTCCTTAAAATGTATTTCCTCTCTCACACCCTATTTAGTTGGAAAATAAGCTATCAGGTGTGAGTGATGGGACACAAATAGCTAAGGAAACAGGCATTACCACCCTACTCCAGCTTAAGCCCTGGGAACAGTAAAGAAAATACCAGGTGCTGTTGCCCTGGTCCAGCTTAAGCCTTGGGAAGTGAAGAAGACACCAGGTGTTAATGCCCTGGTCTGGCCTAAGCCTTGGGAACTGTAAAGAGAACAATTAAGGGTAAAGATCAGTTAGCAAAACAAAGCAGGCAGTTTGCAAGATAAAGCAGGATGTACATTTCATAGACAGACCAAACAGTGTGAATATTTGTAACCCTTAGTAGTCTTCCTAAATCGGGATGATAAGGGAGTAAAAGAGTGGGAAGTTACTGCTCAGCACTTAGTAGACTATAAAAGTGATTCCAGATGCGAAATAAAGGTCTTCAGATTTCACCAGAACTGCAGTCCGTCTTTGATATGCCACAGCCAGGCCATACTTTTATGAGACTAATCCATAATTCAGTTACTTAAGTAATTTAAGTTGTGTTTCAGAAAGGTGTCCTGCTACTTTATCTTTAGTAGACCAAACTGAACTCAACAATATTTAAACCAACATTCCTTCACCATATACAACAGATCATCCCTCTTACCAGAGAGACATTAAGGAGGCATCTTAAAGGTTAACACTTTGATGAGCAGAAAGACTGATATTAGGAGAAGCATGATATCAGGCTGGAAATTCACCAACACCTACCACTACCCTAAATAAAACCTATAAATAACACTTCCTTTTCCCCTCCAGTTTCTAAAATAGCCCATAAAATAACACATTAGTACCCTGCAGATTTCTTGCTTGCCTAAGTCATGATACCTTCTTGTGTATGGAATGAAGCTTTGCCTCCATGTGACACACTGAGATACTCAGCACAGCAAAACAGGACATAAATACAGTGGCCAGCAATGACATTGCAGAAACAACTACAGAGAAACAGTAATACATGGCAACTGAGACTGTGCTGACATTAGCTATCAAAAGTAAGTCTTCTTCTCAGGTATGTGACTGTAGGTTAAAAGCTTTTGCTAAGACACACAGTGCTGAATTCATTAACATTTTGTTTTTAAAGAATCTGGTTACCCACCAGTAACCAATACTTTCTTCCCATCTCCACCTTGAATATAAAGAAAGTGCGGAAAAAGAGGCCCTTACTCTAACACTTCTATCAACTGATTTCCATTCAGTCTCAGTGTAGCTACTCAAAAAACAGAAAAAATTCCTTTTAACTGAATTTTTGTTTTCCAAGTATCTTATTCTTTTTACTCTTTTTTATCCTGAAAAGAAAATATACTAATAATAATGTAAAACTTCCATTTAATCAGGTTACTGTCTTTGTCCGCTTGCCCAACATGCTGGTTACCATCAGTTACTTGATAACCGATTAGGCAACTGGACAGAAGTTTCAGCACACTTCAAAACTGACCTGACTTCTTACATATCTGTATCTTTCCTTCTTATAATTTTCTAAAAGCTTTATACCATACATCTACGGAGAAAAGAGCAGCAATACAAAACACTTCAGCTCTCGAACCTTTTACCTGCTTTCATTGTGCTTCATACACCAAATTCTACAGATAATGACCAAAAGAATTCATTAAAATACAATCCAGAAAGTATTCTTACTCATTTTTGTGGATTTTTGTGTACTCATTTGTGGAGTAACGCTTACTATTAAGAAAATAATTTAAACTTATACCTGGTGGAGAACTGTAGCTTCTTAAACAGCAGTTTTGCTGTACCACACTTATAACTCCCATCTTTGTGTTCCCGAAATACATGTGCTTAAAAGGAAGAAAACAGTCATACAGAATATTTATCACTATAAATAATTACTTTGTAGCTACATATTTGCCTGTAGAAAAATAAACTAAACCCCCCCCAAACATCTACAGGATTGGATACTCTTGCTGTATCGTAAAATACCAGATATTTGGAAACAGAAGCATGAAGATAGTAGCACTGAGATTCAAACCAAGTCCAACCCCAATATTATTTTGTAAGCATAGTAAAAATCTATGATAGCATCAAAGCATGCTGGTAGCCACAATATTTTAAATGGGTCTAATTATGTATGTAAATAATATGAACTTAACAATGACAAATGTCAGGTAGTCAAAACCACAGATAACTAGAAAAGTTTACAGAAAAGTTACAAATTCAACTTCCACCCTCTGACTTCTGTCACATCTAACTCCAACATGAAATTATGCATTCTGTTTGCAGTTTATTCAGACTAACCTCAGTATTTTGTTTGCTCATAGATTAAATATTAAAATTTGGGAAAAAAGTTTACCTCAACGCACAAACTTGATGACTTCAATGTGTTCACTGAAAATTTCCTTCTAATTCTTAACATCCTGGCTCCTGTTTCTAAAGCTGTTGCCTGTCAACGTAAGTAAACATCATACAAAATGTTTATGATAGGAAATGGGTAACTGTATTACTTCCATATAGATCAAAGGTGAAATTTCACTGTTTTTTAAGCTGTATCATGCTACTATTCTTCAGGTTACTGCTTTGCAGATTAAATAGATGTTATCATCTGCAAAAGTCAGTAAGTAATTTAAGTCATCTACATCATTAAGCCTTAAAAATGCAGCATAAAAGCACGTCCACGAACACTAAATATATGTCAGAATATAAGCAGAAAAAATAACATCAAGAGTTCACACTCACACTCAGATAAGCTGCAGAGTATGGGTTACAGATCTGTGAAGTGCAAATAGCTCTTCTGATCTAAAAGGGACAGGGGATGGGCACGGAAAAGTACTTATCTGGGACAAAAAAAAAAAAGCCAAATATTAACCACCGTGAGCTTTTAAGCATCACCCAAACCACTGTGACACAGAGCCCAGAAACAGCGGCTTCAGCAGCATTCCTAGTTGTCTGCTGCTTATTTAGGAAAACACCAATATCCAGTTCCACTGGTTTTACTCTTCGTGGCAGTCCCACAGCAAAGACAAAGAGACTTAAGTACAGGCTCACTTGCACATGCACTCTCGCCTTACCTTACGATCCACACACTCGCCCGCCAGAGCCGCAGGGCGCTGACCGGCGGGCCCCGACGGGAGCCGTGCCCTCACGCCGCCCCTCGCCCGCTACCGAGCCGGGCGGCCGCTGCCCGGGGCACTCCGCACACCCACAGTTCGCTCCCGGCACCGTTACTCCGCAGGCCCCTGCCTCCGGGCGAAGCGCGTTAACACATGCAAGCCTCGGCTTGCGCCGCGGGCCCATACCCTGCCGGGACAGCCGCCATACCGCCGGAAGGCGCACTCCTCTTTCCTTTCCCCGCCACCCAACCACCCTCCCGCCGTTCCGTCCTCCTGCCCCTATCCGACAGGCTCAATCTGCAGACAGCACTGCTTCGGCCTCCGCCGCTCCGTTTCCCTCTCCTCGGGCCCTGACAACTCGGGCGCGTAGCCCTCGGGGGCCGCAGGCAGCCTCTCCGCCAGGAGGAACCAAAGTTCCGCTGAGGAGTGTTTCCAGCCGGGGCCCGGGCTCTCCCTTTCCGCTGCGGAGGAAGCTTCCGGACGGAGGGGTTGGCGAGGCGCGGGGCCACGCCGTGGGGACAGCGCCATGGTTTGGTTTGGGGCGGCTAGGTGGGGAGGGACGGCGGCCACGGGGAGGAAGGGGCAGGGGTGAAGGGGGCCGAGCTGGCTCCGCCGCCCCGCGCTGAGGGTGCCGCCGCCGCCGGGCCTCGACCTCCTCGGGCTCTTCCGCGTGTAGCAGCGGCGCCGGGTCTCTGCGAAGGTGCGGGGTCAGCCCGGCCGCCTGGCCTTCGCTCACCGCGCTGCTTTGTGCCCACAGCCGCAGAACGAGTACATCGAGCTGCACCGCAAGCGGTATGGGTACCGCCTGGACTACCACGAGAAGAGGAGGAAGAAGGAGGGCCGCGAGGCTCACGAGCGGTCCCGGAAGGCCAAGAAGATGATAGGGCTGAAGGCCAAGAAGATGATAGGGCTGAAGGCCAAGAAGATGATAGGGCTGAAGGCCAAGCTCTACCACAAGCAGCGGCATGCCGAGAAGATACAGATGAAGAAGGCGTGAGTACCAGCTCCTCTGGGGCCGTCCGGGCATTCTGGTATTTGAAGGATGAAGCGGGACATTAATATCGTAACTAAGAACTGGTAGCTGTTACTTGGTATATTTCTAAATGGTGCTCAGGTTGTAGGCGAAAGTGGGTTTTGCCACAGTGAAGACATTTCAGGTTTCCACTCTTGTCAATGGATGTTAACAGTTCTGCTCCTAAAAGCATTCTTTAAGATAGGTGTTAATTAGCAGTAGCAGTAACTAATGTAGTTACGACAAAAATATGAATGCATTTACTTGGGGAGTTTATATTAAGTGCTGTATATTAGTATAGCGATAGGCAGCGGGCATTTTTTAGCTGTGTTAATACAAAACACAGTAACACAGACAGTATCTGATCAGAACATAAGGCTTGTCTTACAGGATAAACTACAGTATCAGGCATAGATAAACAGATGCGTTTTCCTGAAATTTTTCTGTTCTTAGAAACCAAAATTTAAGCTGTTATCAATATTATTTATTTCTAATGAACTTAGTAACTATCCACCATGTTGCTTTGCTAGTTTTCCAAGTGTAGACAGTAGTTTTCCTCTGCTATTTGTAAAGGTGTTGGGTTTGTTAACTAGTTCGTGCATCTTCTCCCCCTGTCCAAATGGCCTCAAAATGAACAAAACACAACTCCTACACACATATATGCCTCAGATTTGCAAGCATTGCTATCCAGTCTGAGCAGCAGTTTGTTATTTTTTGTCAGAGAGGAAGGCTGCAGTCTCTCAAAGTACTTGGCTGCTTGCTTTGTGTGATTCAGAAGTTCCTTCATAAAATGTGTATCTTGTGTTTAAGTCTTAACAGGAACTGACAAGCTTTTATGCACTGTGTAGCCTGTAGCCTGTCAGTTGTTACATTACGTGAAATTACTAGTTTACTATGAAAAGAATTTAGGATTATTCCTTAAGTATACATATGCGCTTCTTTACAAATGTCTCTTGAAATTTTCAGCTGGCACAAGCTAAGTTTATATCTAAAAATAAGTGAGGGTTTTTTCCCTATTTTTAATATTGTTTTTCTTTCATTGCAGCATTAAAATGCATGAAAAGAGAAATGCAAAGAAAAAGAATGATGAAAAAACACCTAAAGGAGCTGTACCAGCATACCTGCTGGACAGAGAGGGCCAATCCCGGGCTAAGGTTCTATCTAACATGATCAAACAGAAAAGAAAGGAAAAAGCCGTAAGTAACTGTATTAAAATTGAGATACCTAGAATTGCTTGTGACAGTGACCACTTTGAGTAGGTGACTTACAGCCTATAAGCAATATCTAAGTGAAACCTGAAACATTGAGTAACTGAAAAGTAAGTGTATGCAGTATCATGACATTAATAACTTTAAATGTTGATTAAACTAAGTTGGCAGTAAGTTGTATAAAAAGTCTGGTCTTCCTCTACGCTTTAGGGAAATTTTGTTTTATGCTTTGGTTGTCCCTTCATTTAGCAATGTAAGAATGTTGACTGTTCTAGGGGAAATGGGAAGTTCCTGTACCAAAGGTCCGTGCACAAGGAGAAACTGAAGTTTTAAAAGTGATTCGTACAGGAAAGAGAAATCACAGAATCCCAAGGGTTGGAAGGGACCTCAAAAGATCATCTAGTCCAACCCCCCTGCAAGAGCAGGGTAACCT